>JASDQU010739264.1:75604-86813 GCA_032191745.1 Picea mariana | reverse complement strand
TTATTTTCTAGGGTGCACAAACTAGCCTAGGATTTAGTGCCTTGGAATAGGATTTTGTGATTAAACTTATCCGAGGCAATTAAATCAACATATGTGTGTGAGTCAGGAAGTGGAGAAATCCATCATATAATTGGTAAGATTAGGAGGCTCCACTCACATCGGAGTTAATCACGAGGTCACACGAAGTTGGTTGAAGGGATATCCCTCCAATACCTTCCTAGGGTTGGAGATATTTCTAGCGATCTATTTGTATCTGGGGATCTTGCTAGTGCCTTTACCTTCATGAGAGGCAGTGATTTCAAGGTTTCGAGCTTTGATACCTTGCCCATATGGTGGACCTGACTTACGACTGCTCTCCTATGCATTGATTATACAATGGTTTATTAGTTTCTTGACTTAGGTGTCTCATAGGTTACTTGCAGGGGTTATTCTATAGGTACCCTCGGTCAGATAAGGTTCGGACATCACACAACCTTTATGTAGGATTACCTCTCCGGGGGGATCTGACTGACTAGTTGTTAATCCCATGAGGACCCTTATAACTGATTATGTTGCCTCCTATATTTAGCAGTGAGTCTCAGGCCCCTCTTGGGCGAGACATACCTTCTTTAGGGAGGGAGGCTAGTCAACCACCATACCACATTTGCATGCATATTGGCCATTTGGATTTTCATGTTCTCTTTGATTACTGGTTTTCCTTAGGATATATTTTTTATCTTTAGAATTTTATGTCATCGTGGAGTCGGACCAGCCTCCCCATTGGTCCCATCGCTTGTTACATTTACCACTAGATTTTGAGTCTTTACCTTTTGAAAGGCGTATATTTATTAGGTGTGGTACACACACATCCACTCTTCAGACTTGTGATTCTACAAGGATGAGTATTGAACCTAGTCTTCAGAATACTAGGAGCCCTTTGACTCCAATACCTACTATAGTTAATGGCACCCCTTCGACTCCTACAACCTCCATGGTTGTAGTGTCAGAGCCACCTATCATGACTATGGCTTGGCCTATAGTGAATTCTCAAGCTACCACCTTGAACCCTTTTGGGTCTCTTGGCCACTGGGCTATAATGTTCAATCCATCCCTATGGCTTCTAGTCCATTTTATTATGGTATGCCCAACTTCACTTCACAGTTTTTGAACTGCATCCCAGCTGTTGGCCCTAATTCTAGCATTAGGCTTGGGGGAAATACACCTCCATACACTCCTTTTTTGTTTGGTGGATCTCAAATCCCTCAAATGACTTCTAATATGAGATTCATGCTTGCTTTTAACCCTGGGTCAAATCCTCCTACTTTTGGGTGGAATAGTCAACCTGGCGGACAAGCTTCGGCTCAAGTTCTATCCTACAACCCTACCTCCTAGGTGCAGGTTCTGACCAATACTTTATGAATGATGAATCTGCCTCTACACTCCAAGTTCCCACCCAGAGGAGGTAAGTTTCACACTTTGGGCAAACCCCAAGCCAAATCCAATCCGGTTGAGGGAAAATTCTATAACTGTCAATAGAAAATTCTTGTTTGAATAATGACCAACCAAACCTATATGAACCAGCCTGGAGAATGGCCTTATAATCCCAAAAAGAGCCATGGTATTTACCAGAACCCTATATGGCATGTAGTTCCACAAGCACAGTCTTTCGTTGGAGGTTGGGGCCAGATGTCGTAACCCCGTCTCCCTTTTCTGGCCATGGTTAATTTTATAGATTTTTCTAAGTTAATGAATGACCCCATGATTCATGATCCTACATGCCCCCCCATCCCCACCAAACTTCCTTCGGACATCCCAAATTTTGAGGGTAATAATGGAGAGGATCGTGGTGATCATGTCACTATATTTGACCTTTGGTGCTCATCGAATTCCCTTAATGACGATTCTATTCGATTAATATTATTTCAATGCACCTTCATTGGAGTTGTTTTGAAATGGTATATTGAACTACCTAAGGGGAAATATGGGAATTTTAGTCAGTTGGTGTTTGTGTTTCTTAACCACTTCTAGTTGCCCATTTTTTACGATGTTGGCCTAGAATTGTTGTCAACTTTACGCTAGGATACCACCACTCATATCTCGAACCATATCTAGGAGTGTCATAAATGAAAGATGTTTATTAAGAGCCCTATACCCCTAACCTTTCTTTTAGAATTGTTTCTTAAGTATTTACATGCTCCTATGTCAAAGGAAATTGCCATTTCCAGAGTTACCACTGAGGAAGAAGCGTTCTCTAGATCCCAACAGTTAGACTTGATATACGCTCAGTCTGGGATGTTATACCACCTTCTTCCTGATGCACCATAGTCTACTTACAACCCTAGGTAAAAGCTCAGAACTCATGCTGATGGCATTGTAGGTGGCACCAATGTAAAGTTCACAGAATCGGTGACAAGCCATATGAAAGAGTTGTCTCAAAGGCAGTCTGTACGAGGGTCAACTTCTCATGTGTCTTCCAAACCCACTTAGTTGGTGGATGTACATTATATGAAATCATCGGCCAACCCAAATGGTAACCAACAACCAGGAGGGAATAAGAAGAAAGGATGTAATAACTGTAAGGGTGGGAAAAATGGTAATAAACCCAAGGACAATGCTAATAATGAAAAGACGGGTATGATTGTTGGATATGGAAAATGAGAAATACGTAAGGTGAAGTTTCCTTGTAAGATATTTACATATGATCACCTTACCCATTTATGCCCTAAACTTGCAGAAGCTGCGAGTTTATTATCTCAATCGCCCGCCATGCTGAGAAATCCATTCCCACATAATCAACACTTAGCCTCGATCTCCTCAAACGTAAAAAATGTAGCTAGTGGAAGTCAAAACCAGCAGTCGCAAGATAACGATCGTTTATGTATCAATATGGTCGTTGTGAATATTAATGTAGACACTCAATATTGAGACTATATCTCTAAACAAGTTATTCCTAGTCTAGAATCTCCTCCTCCTCCTCTGGAGGAGACTTTACAGGTTGAGAAACCAGAGCCACCACCTCATATTCTGAAAGGATTACTCAAGCGCTCTACCAATAATCCAAATGCTAGAGATGCCCAGAAGTACTCTATTGTTGAGGACCTGGGTCAAACCCCTTGTGCGATGTCAGATTTGGAGGTACTCTAGACATGTCCCTCATAGAGGAATTCCTTACTTTCATCTTTAGGATCTCTAGAACCCAGTGGCTCAAAAATTATCAATTTTGACATCACATGCATTAAGCCTCTCTTGCCTTACCATGTGGATTTCCAAATCCATGTGGAGTACTCAAGTATACCATCAAACGTGTATTTTTTTACTAAGGCATTGCTACATTTCTAATGTCCCTGGTCTATTGGAAAGCTCTTGGTTCTTAGAATCTTCCTAAGTCATCGAACATGTTGACTGATTTTGACGGTCATTCCTTCCTCCTAGGCGGTATTCTCCCTGCCTTTCTAGTCCAGTTAGGTGGGAAGATGGTAGAGGTGGAGGTAGAGGTAGTTGATGCACTTCTTGATTATAACTTGTTACTAGGTCATAATTGGACATATGCTATGATCATTGTCATCTTGTCTGTCCTTCGTACTCTTTGTTTTCTTCATGAAGGGAAGATCGTGACAATCGATCATTTATTCTTTGTGTGCTCTAGACCTAATGCATCTCTTGGACTGTTGATCCCTGTGATCGACAATTCTCAACCATAAATTGAGAATATTGGTGTCGAAATGTATTCTTTCTGTTAGAAATTAATATTTTAATGTTCTGGTGGATGGTGATTTTGGCCTAGGTCTTTGATTTTTCCTCTCTTTTCCCCTCTTTTGTGAAGACCTGATCATAGATTTCTCCTCCTGGTGTATATTTTCCTTTGTTGTTTTCTTTCATCCTTTGGTCGACTGTTTTTCCTTGTCAAAATTTGCCTCAGAGATATCGGCCCCGAGATTTTGTGTTCCCCCTATGGTCGACTACTTCTCTTTTTGCCTCTATTACTTAGTCTTTATTTTTCCCAATTCCTAGCCGTGCCATCCAATTTTTCATTATTGCAGGCCACAACACTGAGAGCAGTCTTATATGGAATCAAGCGAGCACGAGAATCAAGATTTCAAATGTTGATATATTATGCATCAAGGATCGCAAAATCTCGATTCGAGAAGGGGAAGATCTAGGCCGTCCATTGGTGAGAAGGATAGGGTTGTTGATTTGAGTTCAACGATTTTGGGAATCGGGAGTTTGGGGTTCTATTTGACAAGTGCACCCATAGCTCAAATCCCCAAAATGCGAAATCTTGATTTTGTGATTTCACGAATCGGAGGTTTCCCATGAGCAGCATCTCTTTCTCCTGAAACACGAAATCATGAAAGATCCTAGAAATTGTGCCCATAGTCCTAGAGCCTGGTCACAAAGGAAGTAGGTCTAGGAAAAGGGGATAATAGTCATCACATAGTCATAATTTCATATTGTTAATGGAATGATCATGGTCGTCCATTTTGAAGCGAGTCTAACCACCAATCTCAGTGACCCTTTCGTGATCTCGGGCATCGTGATATTGAAGCCAAGATGGGGTGAAAACTACTAAAATGAGAAACCTTGAAACATCATGCGGGACAAGCGTGAGTTCATGGCCCATAGTCACATGGGGTGGTTGAAAATATCCATGCCAAAGGGGTCAAGAGAGTTTGTATTAACAACAGAGGAAGTCAACATGGTTTCAAGCTTCCAATTTTAACTCAGCAAGTTAGGAGCATCACCTAAGAGCATTCATGGACATCTAGGCTTGTCTCGATCTCAATAAAGGAAGTTAATGAAGATGAAGAAGGTGTTTGAAACCTCGTTTCAACCATAAATAGGAAGCATGGAAGCACCGGTCGTGGAGGCGGGTTGTCTATCATGAAAGTTTCTTGCAAAACCCATATTGTCTTAGATTTGTGTCTGACAAAGGAAAGCCTGTGCAGTCTAATAGAAAGAGAAGAAATGAAAAACTTTGAATGCAGGGGTCCAATTGCATCCATGGGGGACGTTAACATTTCTGAGTATATATACTCATGTTTTATATTTTGTAAGTGTTGATGGTTGAGCGGAGATCCTGATTGTAAAGCTTTAGTAAAAGCCTCTGGTTCTCTGGTTATGTTATGTATTTGAGACTTCTTGTCTAACGAAAGTCAGTTTCCTTTTCATCTCTTTGTAACAGCTTTATTAGAACACTCGAGCATGGAAGATCTAGTCGAGGATAATTGTGTTTGTGTGATGTATTCTTGATCATAGTGACACCACTGTTAGTTTTAATCAGTTCCCTATGTTTCTTTCCTTCCAACATTGAATGAAACATGCATGGATAATCCATTCGGGCCATTACCATTGAATTATGATGTATGATTGATTTCAGTTCATGATAATTTCATTTAGTTCCCTATATCTATGAGACAATAAGATCTTGTCTTTTGATTTCTCTTCTCCTTTGGCTGCCAAAAGGCCAGACGTCCACAACAGACCACTTCATCTTATTTAGGTTCTCCCCCCTACTCACCACTATGAAGCAAATCACTGAATAAAGTTAGACTAAGGCCTCCCTTGTCTATGTATGCCAACATAGTTTTCTAAGTTAAAGCAATATAATATTGAGACTGTGTCCATTAGACCACCCTTAAATTTATTCATTGTGACATACAAACTGATGGATACTGGGATTACCTCTACTGTAATCCAAAGGTGAATTTTGGTGCTAGGATTTATGGCTCCATTGTCGAGGATGAAATTGAATATTTTCCCTAGGATTGAACGACAATGACAAAGCTTACTAGTTCTGAAGGTGCATCAGAACTTAGTACATTAAAGATTACAACTATGCACCTGGGGACTCCACTGTGGTGAGTCCATTGAGGTGGATCCACCGACAACTCCTCTATTTCAATTGTGGCTTCTAGAACTAAATAGACGAGGTCTACTCCACAACTACCTTTAGCAACACCTAAAGCTAACCCAGAGAAAATTGTCAAAAATGGAAAGGCCCTCCGAGAAGGTACTTCTACTATTGAACCAAGTATTTATGATAATTTCCACTATCCTTTAAAAACTCCAATTTTTTCTTCTCATTCTCCTGTTATACCTTTTGTTGGAGTTTCCCAAACTTTAATTTTTGGGAGTGTTCCTATTGAGTTTTCCCCTCCTGGTCTGGGATTGGAAGGAGAAACTCTTGTCACTCCTCTCTCTCCTTAAATTGTACCATGGTTTGGACCCAGCGTGTCTAAAGATTTTTCTACCCTAGGCTTTACCACTCCTCATCCTATTGTTGCTGCTACAGATGGAGAAACCTCTTCTCCTTCAGGCCCTTTGGCATTTTCTTCAAATCCTCTGTTGCTTCCCTTTCATCCTAGAGGTTTAGTTTCAGTCTCCCTAGTTTGAACCCCTTCTCCCCCAAATTCTCGTCCATCTCATATCCCTATGGTAGGTGCTAATCCCCTTGAAAATAGAATGGATACCATAGTGGCTACAGGATATTCCCCTCTAGTCCTACCTCAGCCAATGAATTCCCTCCCTGCTGGAGATTACCTAAAATATATGCCTAAGTTCATTGGAGAGGAGGACATAATTGTTGAAGAGCACCTTCCTACCTTCTACAGTTATACAGACAATCTAAATATTGAAAATGAAGACGTCTGGATGAGAATCGTTGTTCATAGCCTTGATGGTGAGGTTAGGAAGTTGTTTAGGGGATTAACCACTGGATCTATTGTTGGTATCGAGGCTCTATATTATGACTTCTTGAGACAATGGGGGGATAAAAAGGACTTAATGTATTATATCATAGAGTTTGGGTCCCTGGAGAGAAAAGAGTGAGAATCTATTTCTGATTTATGCAAAATCACTTATGCTAGTGCTTTTGACCCCAATTTCTACTTCCTTCTCAAGGAAAGAAGAGTTACTTCCCTGTCTCATATGCAAGATGCATCCTTGGAAGTAGAATCCAATGTATTGACCATTGATAGAGTTAGGAGCAAAGCTGATAGAGACAGAGGAAGAGGAAGATCTAAGGCATCAACCTATGGTTCTTCTTCATCCTACCCTCAAATAGATGAATTAACCAAGATGGTGAAGTCCCTGTCTACAAAAATGGAGAAGATGAAATTCGAAGGGAAGCAAGGTTATAATAATGTCCCAAATATTGATAAAAAAGGCAGCTTAAGGCAGTCGAATAACAACTATCCTCATATTATGCCAAGGGAGCAGAGGCACAAAGATAGAAGTGATCAGAAATACAGACTCCCCTTCAAAATAACCTTTTTATTGATGAGGAAAGGGAAGAAGAGGAGCTTGAACCTGAAATTCACTGTATTGGAGACACCTCCCCATTTCCCCATTTGAATCAATCCCAATATGAGGAATCCCTCCTAAACATTCAAACAAATGAGATAAGCAAGGGAGAAAAGGCCAATACCAATCCCAACAAATACAACCTCTGGTCCAAGAGGAAAATAGAAGAGTCTGACATCCCTGCTCAGCCTCCCATAGCAAAGAAGCCTACTAATCATGCAACGAATACCATTAAGGAAAATAAAGCTCAGAATCCATCACCAATAGCTAAAGACCCTATCCTAGAGGTGAGAGAAATTATGAAACTCCCTTCCTCCTTTATCTTTGAGCATGAAATTCAGAAGATCAGAATCCTCGTTCCCCTAGTAGAGCTAGTCAATCATGAAGATTTCAAAAGGTCCCTCTCTAAGTTGTTGTAGCCCAAACCACCCTGTCATTCCATAGACTTAGTAAACCTCCAAGACAAAAATCCTGTAGTCATCTTAGGTCCTATGGCAGAAGACAAAGATAATTTATCCCCTCCCTTCTACACATCCCTGAACATACATGACAAGGTGTTGCACAACTATCTAATGGATTTAGGGTCTTCCCATAATCTCATGCCTAAAACTGTCATGAAAGAATTAGGACTAGAATTCACAAAGGCTTATCATGATTTGTATTCTTTTTACTTGAGTAGAGTGCAATGTCTTGGGGTCATCAAAGATCTGGTGGTAACCTTGTTTTAGCTACCCATGAAAAGTGTTGTCATGGATATCATGGTGGTTGATGTTCCTCCCAAGTTTGGCATGATGTTGTCAATATATTGGATAAAAAGACTTGGGGGAACCTTGCATATGGACCTCACATATTTTTATTGGATAAATCGATAGGTGTGGACACTAACTGATATCCCTAGATCCACCTAGATCTAGAAAAAAACACACCAGAATGTGATGCTTTCCTTAAGTTTTAAATATTGAATTTACTAACTAAAGAGGGATAGGTGACATACCATTTAAACGTCACTTCTTCTCGCCATCACCATCCTATCTCTGTTCCAATGCTCGTACAATGATGAACCTGCAAAAGAACGCAACCAACCAAAGTGATAGCAATAGCATAAACTCAATATAAACTTATGTATGTGATCAAGGAATCATACAATAAAATACAACAATACTTATAGGAAAGAATCATATTATTGTATCATATTAAACATGAAAGAGAGATTACAACCATGGCCTTGATGTCGTAAGGTCCCTTCCAACTTTCCTTCATTCCCCACACACTTCCACTCCAAGAATTCTGAGAGTATAGATCTGATAATATTCACAATCTATCTTGATGAAGGAAAAACTCAAAGCCACTGTGACCAAGCTAATAATTCCAAGACAAATCCAACCTAGCCCTTCTCCATGAGAGATCCTCTCTTTTTATAAGATGAAGAGGATAAGGTGAAGAGGTTAGGATGATCCCACGAAATCATGAAAGTGAGTAATATCCAAACCATTCGGATTCCACCTCACCATGGAAGTTTCTCCTTCTAAAAGATTCGAGAAAATGCTCATTTTTCCCACATGTAAGCATTCTCGCACCCTACCTATAGAGCATACTGCGAACCTCTCGCAACCTAGCTATGGTGCAGCCTGCGATAATTAGGCATTCTTGCACCCTAGCTATAATGCAGCATGCAAACTTCCTTTTTTATAGGGTTTTTACAAAGGAAAATGCAACTTCTTTTCTCAGGAAAAGTTCTTCTCCCTTCCTTCTTCAGGAACTCAGGCTACTCACCCCTCTAAAGACAACAGATAGGTTTACATCATTAATAGTCATAGGGATGATGAAAATAATGTGTAATAGAGAGCCCCCCAAAGTATGAAGTTAGAACAGAGTGATAACTAAAATACTTTGTCGAGTGTGTGTAGGGAACAAGGAACAGCCGATCAAAAACCTGCCAACAAACAAGGAAATACAATACAATAATATATCATCACTGAGGTAGGCATTCCCACACTCAATATACAAATGAATCAAAGAATAAATTCTAACATGCAAAGATCCATGTCAAGTAATACAATTCATGGACACCAAACATACATTGTGGATCCACGCCATTATGACTCAAATCTGAACATAGCCACCAAAAATACACTGTGGATCTATGTGTTAAAGACTCAAATTTGAACATAGCCACGAGACATACAATGTGGATCTATGCAATAGTACATACTGAATATACTCCAACTCAACCTAAATTTGTTAGAAAAGATTCAGGGTCTTCATCTCCACCACTCGATAGTACGAATCTAATCATGTGAATACATGTGCTAAAGTCGAACATGGTAGAAACCACTTGATTACTGGTCATTAATGAATACCAATAACAAGTGTGAGGGAAATCACCATTAATTTCAATGACTCCCAATGTACTCTAGTACAATCCAAGGAATGTGAATTAATGAGTTGAATTCGAAAACTTGATAGAATCTCCTGATCAGGGGTCAATAATGAAAACCCATTGTCGAAAGCGAGGAAACCTACCATTGAGGCATGCAAGTTCCAAGGTACCAATTAGTTTCTAAGTCTAATCCCACATCAATGACACGAAACAAGTAACAATATTTTATGTATATCAGAGTAACAAGTGATTCAGTATTGACTCAGCGATGGCTGATGCAATAGAAGGCTTTAAGGACTGTAGAAATGGCTGACGCAATAGAAGGCTTTCTGGGTTGAACTTCTTTTTGAACATATTGATGACACGACAACTTTCCTGAGAAATACTGACTTAAAAACATGGATCATAGACCAATTTGTAATCTTATAAGGAGTATGATCAAGAGACGAGTGGATTTTCCAACCTAGACACAAAGTAAGTGAAAGGGTGTCATGTTCAAAAGTGACTCTTCCATGGAATACAGGTTTAGACACAATTCTTTCCAAATTTTTCCCCCACCGTTTCTAGCGAGTACCTCTTTATTTTTACACAAGATTGAGGAGGATAACATATGCTTGAAATGTAAGCTCATCCTTTAGATAATTCCCTCAGAGTATGTTTAATGAACCCTAAGAAGGAGTGGTTCAATCCCATATGGGTCTTTCGATGTTTGTTTAATGAGTCCAAAGATAGAAAACTCAGGGGTTTTTCATGTGTAGAGAGTCTAAAAAACACTTAAAGAGAACTCCCTTGGTTACTTTTTCATAAATTAGTCTGATGAGACCGAAAAAGAGATAAATTATCACTCAAAATATGTTTTTTTCAAATACTTTAACGAGCGTGAAAAGAACAAGGTCGCTCGGAAATCTTTTCATGTTTAGAGAGTCTAAAAAGATCTTAAAGAGAACTCCAAGGGGTTCCTTTTTCATATAACCTTTACGAGTCCAAAAAAGTGATAAAAGTATACTTGGTTATATTCTCACTGATTCACGAGCATAAGAAATAAAAAATACTAAGCTCGAGATTGTTTTCATTTTTACGCAAGCTTTAAAACAAAACAAAACTATGCTTGGGATAGATTTTATTTTTACACAAGCTTAAAACTAAACAAAAATATGCTTGGACCTGGTTTCATTTTTACACAAGCTTGAACTAGAGGAAACTATGCTTGAGGTGGGTAGTTTCATTTTTACACAATCTTGAACCATAGAAAACTATGTGTGTGACTTCCCAACGCATAACACATGGAATAGTTGGTACATAGCCCATAGCTTAATAAACAAGTGACTCTAAATTCAGCATGAAGTCCATAGGTTGGGTTGGTACTTAGCCCCCATCTTAAGAAGCTAGCGGCTCAACTTCATCATGAAGTCTAGAGGTTGAGGTAAATGCCCTCCAAGATTCATTTCATCCAACTTCAAAGGAGAATGAAATGAAGCTTCAAATACTAGATGAAGGACTTGACTCAAATAGAGAAGGGGAAAACTATTTCATTTTTTAATGAGATTG
>JASDQU010739264.1:39921-50345 GCA_032191745.1 Picea mariana | reverse complement strand
ATGAATTGAAATGAAAAAGAAACTAATACCTCAATCCATTGTGCTTCCCCGGCAATGGCACCAAAATGTTGGGCTCTAAAGATGTCCTAAAAACAACCTCTATGCATCAACCAAAGGTAGGCGCTGGCACAAGCATTTTACTTGTTGCCTACGTAGGTTCTTACCTTCCGTTTTCAGTACCTAGCCTCCAGAGATGCAACACCTGTAAAGGAACAACAATCGTAAAGGGAACGACAGTTGTTCTATTCAAAGGAACAACACGACTTACAAAAGGAACAATAATTGTTACATTGGGCCGAACTAATATTGAATTAATTACATTGTAGTATTTTCCCAACTTATCTAATTTGTCAACCCGGGGGTCGTAAACTGATGAAGCACACGCAAAGTATATGCAAGATTGAAGCAGGACTAATCTAATCTAATGTTTAAGTTACAACTAGAATTGAATCATTAATCTAACACACGACTGAAACAGAATCATTAATCTAGCACACGACTTGGAATTGAATTAATCTAGTTGTGTAAATGAAATTAATCTAGGAATGGGAAATTGCGTAAAGGAATTAATCTAGAAATGGAGAACTACATGAAGCAAAAACAAGTACAACATGTAAAGAATTGAATGACACAACAACATATGTGAGCTCACTCTAATGAAGCAATCTTATATTAAAATAACCAAATCAATCTTCATAACATAATAATGAAAGCATGAAAACCAAAACCATGAATCAAAGCTAAGAATCCCTTTCTCTTTTGAATCCTAATGACTACTCTAATTCTAATTACATCCTAATTGAATTCTCATGAAGAGAGAGCACTCTCTTTTATACATGAGAGCCTTGAAGATAAGATAACCATCTCATTATTACAGATCCACCATTCTCTCAACCTATTTTCCATTATTACAAAATATAATCCCTTTAAATCCTCACACATATCTCTCATATATCTTAGATAAGATATTCCAACCAAATCTCCATGAGCTTCTCCTTGGAATGGGCTTGAATTATCTCCTCAAATATTGAAATGGTGGAGGAAGTATTCGAGAAGTCCTTTGAATTAATCCTTCTCATATTCCTACACATTACAAAGCTCACACATATTTGAGATATATATGAAAACATGTTTATTTTCTAACATTTAATCACAAATTCCTTTTAAATACTAAAATGAATAAAGCGGATAACAATAAGGTGAAACCCAAGTATATTTATGGAAATGATATCATGAAAGGTTAATGGGGCGATGAAATGTGGAGAATGATGAAGGGAAAGGTGGATGAGAATAGGACATTTCTGAGCCCCAACAATAAGCTCTGTGCGTAGATCTGTTGTCCTAGTGCGCAGTATTATGTTTGACCTGTGAAGCTTTGTGCCAAGAAAAAAAGGTCAGATTTGAAGAAAAAAATGTCAGATCTGAAGGGAAAAGGTCAGATCTGAACGGAAAAGGTCAGATCTGAAGAAAAAAAGGTTAGATCTGAAGGGAAAAGGTCAGATATGAAGGAAAAAAGGTCAAATCTGAAGGGAAAAGGCTAGATCTGAAGAGAAGAGGTCAGATATGAAGGGAAAAGGTCAGATCTACAGGAAAAGAAGTCAGATTTGTGAAGAAAAAGGTCATATCCACAGAAAAGAGGTAAGATCTGTAAGCTCTGTGCCCTGATAACGGTAAGAATAGTCAAAAGTTTTAAGATTTGAAAGCTTTGTGCTCTATAGAAGTAAGATAAGTGAAAAATTTTGTTTCTAAAGCATGGATCTAGGTATGTTTGATAGATTATGTCCTATAGATGAAAGAAATTTTGATATAAATAGATCTGATAAGCATAGTAATAGATATGTAATACCTATGCATCAGAAGAATGTCTGGACTAACAAGTGGATGTAGGATCCTAGAAAGAGTTTTTTGCAGGCTAGTCACCATGATTCTGGTGCGCAGTACAGAAGGAGTTGAGGAACACCTAAACGAAAGAGAGGATTAACCCTCTGTTATAGTTGCAGAAGACCGGGACATCTTGCAAAGGAATGCCCTGGGAGAAGACCTAGTTGCCTCTGTTGCAAGGCTATGGACCATGAAGTCTTGGATTTCCCTAGAATGATTGTTAGGCTTGAGAAGCTGAATATGGAGCAAGCAAACCCTGAAGGAGATCAAGAGACCAAGATTATAGCAGAAACCCAGAAAGAATCAGAAAATATATTGTTACAGATGAAAGATACCTTGAATGACCACTGACATGTTAGGCTATCAGAGATCTTCAAAGAAAAGGAGCAAATCGAAGCAAGAATAGGGGACTTTGACATTGAATGTACTCTTGATGAAGAAACACAAGTGAACATTATGCCAGAAAGAACTTGGGAAGCTATAGGAAAGCCTGCCATGATCCCTTCCCTAGGAGGAACAAGTTTCTTCATAGGAAAGCTAGTAAACCTATGTGGAAGGCTCCCCCAGATACCTACGACTGTCAATGGAACTTCGACAGAGGAAGACTTTGAGATCATTAAATTTTTTGAAGACAGTGCCCCATTTACCATGCTCATAGGAAAACCTTGGATTAATAGAGAACAAGCCAGACGGAGAGAAGAAGAAAAAATTTTGGAATAGAAGAAGCAAGAGTTAAAAGACTTTATGACTAGAAGGATCGTGCACTTGATTGAAGAACAGAAGAGCAGATCACAGATCTTTAATATTAGCAACTCCGATGTCGAAGCTAAGAGAACACTTGAGGATCCGCAGAAGATCGAGGTACCTATTTTTGATACAGAAGAAGTATTATCAAGGAACCCTAGGAAAGATTTTCCACAACGCGAAGTAATTAAGACCACAGAAGATAAACATCATAATGGTAAAAGAATTACTGAGACGAGGCTCACTAGGAAGAAGGCTAGGAAGTTAAAAAAGAAAAGGGCTAATACTGTAAGGTTACAAGAGGTTCTAGAGGACACTTCGCAGCAAGAAGAATTGCAGAATTGGAGCTTCACCGAGATATCAGGACATCGACATAGAGTACTTTTCCATGATGAAGCAATATAGCCATTGGAACCGATATACCCATTCGACCGCCGCTCCGAATGGATCGAAAAGCAATTCAGCGCGGACCACCACTTTATATACCTAACTCCACGTGTTGATGAACACCAAGAACAAATTTAGTCCTATTATAAGTTGACCAAAGAAGACCTAGAAGAAATCACCAAGGAATGGTCTGCGGACCTCCTTGTTCCAACAGATCTAGCGGACGTTTCAGATATTGATAGCCCAGAAGCTGCGCAGGACACACTTGGGCCCAGTAAGATGAAAAAGAAAAAGAAGACAAAGGAAACAAAGAAGCCTAAAGAGGTTCAGGATGTAGATAGCTACTCTGTAAAGACAACTTCCATCACACCCGATCAAGAAGATAACAATGATGACCTAGACGAAGTCGAACAACAACCAGAAGAAGAAGTAGAAGTTCCAAAGAAGAGAAAAGGGTCACCTTTGAAGTCTTCCTCTAAGAAGAAATCAAAAGCGACTGTGACCAAGATGAAGACCACGCTCCACCCCGATGACTTCAGCTTTCTCCTCGCAACTTTGAATGAAGCCATAGAAGAAATTACAGAAAATTAGGAGGCCAAGCAACAGACAATGTATGACAGAATTGAAGCCGAGCTCCAAGGAGTGCAGTGAGCACTTCAGTCTAACCGCACAATCTCCACTACGCCCATGCCAGAAGGAACAATAGAAGCAAGAGATGAATCAGTTCAACTCCGTAGGATTGCCGACATAGTCGAAGTACGCCTTCGGAAAGCAGAAGAAGTAACAGCGCAGGCCACCCAGGCCCTAAAGCAAGCGTAGGAGGAAATCGCAAAGAAGCAGGTCAAAGCAGCTCGAGTCAAGCTTGAGGCGTTTGAAGCAGAACTGGTCAGACCTGAGTGACTCGGGACGAGTCATAGGTGAGTGTTGGGGGCATGTTGGCCCTTGACCAAGTTTTGAGGAATACTTGGTCATATTTGACCATTTTCGGTACTCTGACATCCAGTCGGAGAAGGAGTGCATGGCGAAGAGGAGATCACGGGATCTCCTCCCCTTTTTAGGGATTTTTGGGATATTTGGGCTTTTTGGGAATATTGTAATGGGAAAGGGATATCGGCCCTTATTTAGGCCTTTTGTATGTATAAATAGAAAGGTAGGAGATGCATATGAAAAGGGGGTGTGTGATGTAAAGTAAATGGCTTAGTGCATAAAGTAGATCTATGTGATCAGACGCCTGTGTGACTGTAAGTATTGTAAGTGTTGAGTGCATGGGTCAGGGGAGGACTTAGTGCTTGGATCTACCCGGGGAAAGAGGATCTAGCGAGCTGCGTAGATCTCTTGTCTTAGGCAGGGTAGGATCTTGAAGGCTTTGTGTTGTAACTTGGTTTACAGAAGATAATAACAGAAGAAGACTTTGTGGACGTAGCCCCAGGGTGGGGGTGAACCACGGTAACTCTGTGTATTGTGTTGATGTGTTTGTCTCTCTCTTGCTAAGTGCTCTGATATGTTTAGATAGATCTATTGATGTTGTGTGCTTATGAGATATGAATGCATGTTATATATGATACATAAGATGCCAAGTGATTAATCTATTAAGTATAACATGTTTATCATTGCTAAGTGCTAGATCTGAGTTATTACTGCGGTGCTCTGTGCTTTCTGCGAAGTTTATTAATGAATGTATGTTAAGGAATAACTGATGCTAAGTGTATTGTAAGCAAGATAATCACAAATCTGTGTCCCAGCTAAGGTTGCAGACACCTGAGTCATGCAACCACCCCTGCCTCTACCTCGGGTGAGACTTCCTTTGCTTCGCAGGTGTTGTTGAAAGGGCTGGTAGTTAGGGTTTTGTTGGTGCGCTCTTGAGCGTTGAACCCTGGGTGTGCCCCTATGCCAACAACGAATGACAAATAATTGGATACAAGGATGAAAGGGTATGGACCCATATGTTCCTAAGTACATTAGACAAGATACCAAGCAAATTGTACAAAATTGAAGAAGCATGCGGTCACACCTCCAACTGGGCCGAAATCAAAAGAAATTTTATTGAAGACTTTGAATTTAATCCCGTAGAGGAGCACTTGAAAGATGCAACAAACCAAATAAAAATATTTTTAGAAAGTCCTTCACCATATCAACAGAAATAAAAAGAGAAGATGGCAGTTGATGAAGGATCGACATCAACATGCAACTTTGCGTTGGTAGAAAACAAGGAAATCTTGATTGCTCGGAGGATTGATATAGGGAATACAAAATGGCTAGGACAGACCTTCCAATGGAAGAAAGACCATCCAACATTACATAATCACATGAAATCACTATTAATCATAGCCACAGAACATAAAGAGGACCCATAAAAACTGGACCTCTCAAAAAACTTTACGAAAATTGAAGAAGGAGAACGCCATCTCGATGAAGCAAAGCCACCAAAATGGATGGATGCAGAAATAAGAACAAAAGAATTCGACATATCAAATTAAGACCAACCAAAAATGGTGAGAGTAGGTAATTATTGGTATGATAAGCAAATGACCGACATATTCAGTCTATTAAAAGAGTACCAATATGTTTTTGCATGTGACTACAAGGACCTGAAAGGACTTGTAGAGGAAATAGGTGAAATGAAGATCAAACTAATCCTAGGAGAAAAACTAATTAAAAAGCGACCATACAAGTTATCACATAAGTACAAATTAGTCATTCAAAAGGAGATCGAAGGAATGTTACAAACAAGCATTATTTATCCTATCAAAAAAGAAAAATGGGCGAGTCTGATGGTGGTACAACCAAAGAAGCATGACCCAAAGAAGTTAATAATTTGTGTCGATTTTAGGGGACTAAACAAACAGACTGTTACATATCTGTTCTTCACCCCTTTTGCTGATGAAATCATAAATGAAGTCATTGGTCATGAATGATATTGATTTACTAATGGATTTTCAAGATATAATCAGGTGCCAATTCCAAAAGAAGATCAGGCAAAAACAACTTTCATATCAGAATTTGGATCTTTCACCTATAGATTTGTGCCATTCGACTAAAGAACATGCCAGTAGTTTTCTCAAGAATAGGGATCAAAGCATTCCAAGAGTACATCTACAAAACCGTGGTTGTATACTTCGAAGATTGGACAATCTATAGTCTACTCAGAAATCACATACAATGGCTCTGACTTATGTTAGAATGTTGCAGACAGATTCAGCTATCACTTAACCTCAGAAAATGCATATTCGCCGCATCTATTGGAATCTTGCTCGGACACGTAGTATGTAAAGATGGCATGAAGGTCAATATAGCTAAAATAAATATCATCCTTGATCTAAAACCACTGTCAATAAAAAGTAGATCAAAATTCTATTGGGTCATACTGGCTACTACAGGAAGTTTATATGCCACTACTCAAACATCACCTTCCCAATGGACCAGCTTCTACAAAAAGATGTAAAATTCAAATGGAGCCAAGACTGCCAAGAATCCTTTGAATTTCTAAAGAAGATGTTGGTCAAAGCGCCTATTCTCAAATTTCCAGACTGGTCGAGAAAGTTCCATGTCCATGTCGATGTGTCGAACGTAGTTGTTGGGTCAGTTCTAGCTCAATCGTAGGATGACACAATGGATCACCCAAATGCTTATGCAAGTAGGAAGTTGAATAAAGCAAAAAGAAATTGTTCGACTACAGAACGACAAGCCTTATCAATTATTTTCGTACTACAAAAGTTTTGTCATTATTTATTGGCAAACCCTTTTACATTTTTTACAGACCATCAAGCATTGAAATACTTAGTCAATAAACCAGTCCATCAAGGAAATATCTGTCAGTGGTTACTATTATTTCAAGAATTTGAATTTGACATAATCATTCGACCAGGGTAAAAGAGCGTTCGACCTGATCACCTGTCACGACTAGAAATAGGATAAGATCTTACAAGCATAGACAATGACCTCCCAAATGCACACTTATTCAGATTAGAAGCTGCACCTAAGGATTTAGTAGACATTACCACTTTCTTAGAAAAAGGAAAATCTCTGGAGGACCTCCTAACAAACAAAAAGAAAATTGTAGCCATGAAAGTTGGACCATTCACAATCATTAATGAATACTTATACAAAATGGGAATGGACGATGGGCTAAGAATATCCATGCAAGAACATGAATGAGAGGATATCATTAATGAAGCCCATGCAGAAGCAGGTGGAGGACATTTTCAGGCTGACACAACAACCAGGAAGATATTACAAGCAGGCATATGGTGGCCAACTGTACATAAACATTGTTGAGGTCAAGTTAAAAAATGTGATAGTTGTTAGAGACTGGGATGACCCTTGTGGGAAAATTAAATACCACTAATTTTGATAAACCCTAATCGAGCTTTCGAAATCTGGGCTATCAACTTAGTTGGGCCATTCCCATAGAGGGCAAGGAGAACTGGTGCTAAGTACATAAACACTGTGGTCGAGTATGTGACTAAATGGGTAGAAGTTGAGTCGATTGAATCTTCTACCAAAGAAGTAGCATCTAAATTCATTTATGAGAACATCATCACAAGATTTGGTTTCCCTCTAACACTAATCAACGATTAGGGAACTCACTCTGTAACTGAAACACTTAAATTTTTACTGGAAAAATTCTTAACCGACCATAGAAAAATGACAGCCTACCACCCACAAGAAAACGGGGCAGTTGGAGCATTTAATAAAACATTACACAAGGGACTTACAAAAATATGTGGTATAAATAAAGACGATTGGGATGATAAGATTCCTGCAATTCTCTGGGCATATAGATTAGCATTCAAAAGATCGACTGGATAGATGCCATTCAAACTTGTCTATGGGCAGGAAGTTGTAATTACACTACAATTTTGGAGTAATTCTGACAGGGTTGGTGCTATAGCGAAATTCAACGAGAGAAAAAACCCAAATGACCGACTATTCCAACTAAATAAACTAGAGGTAGAGAGGTTAATAGTGATTCATCATCAAGAAGTTCAGAAACAACAACAAAAAGTGTGGCATGGTCATCACTTAAAGAAAAAGGATATAAAATAGGGAGACTTAGTCTTACTGTATGATAGTGTAAGGTCTTAAGTAATTCTAGTTTTCTAAGTCAAAAGGTGGCATTACATACACCCAACCTTCGGGAAGCATATTACCGAGGTGGTCAAAAAAAGTGAGGGATGATATCGTCGTAAGGTCTCTGCATCCTCCCAAGTAGCAGATCTTAGGCTATACTTGTCCCATTGGACCTTAACTTGGTCTACCCAACGATTCCTGAGCTGTCAAACCCTACGGTCCAACACGCATAACGGTTCGACTATGAGGGTTCCCATGTACAATACCTGCAATTCCTTCCAATTCATATTATGAGATTCGTTAGCAACATAATGACGTAGAAAAGATACGTGAAAAACATTATGAGTTTTATGCAAGTGGGGTAGCAGTATGAGACGATAGGCAACAGGTCCAATTCTCTCTTGGATTTTGAACGGTCCTATAAATTGAGGCGACAAATTTATCCCCTTCTCGAATTGAATGGTACTCTTATTAGGCATGATACGAATGAAAACTTGATCTCCCACTTTATAACTTTGGTTAGTCCTATGTGTATCAACATAAATTTTTTGTCTATCATGTGCTTCATTTAGTCGTTGCCTAATCTGAATCACCTGTTCCTCCATCTCTTGAATCAATTCTAGCCCAACTGTCACTCGGTATTCTAATCTTTCCCAACTCAATGGTGTCTTGCATGGCCTTCCATACAAAGCTTCATAGGGTGGCATTCCAATGGAGCTATGAAAACTATTATTGTAGGCGAACTACCAAAGGTAGGTACTACTTCGAATGGGTTTGATTATCCATAACATACATCCTAAGCATGTCTTCCATAACCTAATTTACTCTCTCAGTTTTCCTATTTGTTTCAGGATGATATGATGTGCTTAAGTTCAACTGAGTTCCCAATGCTGACTGCAAACTTATCCAAAACCTAGATGTGAATCGAGAGTCCCTATCTGAAATGATCTTCTTGGGTAACCCATGCAGACGGATGACCTCACTTATAAACATGTGTGCCACATCAGTGACATCATAAGTGTCTCTAACCAGAATAAAATGAGCACTCTTGGTCAACTTATCAACTATCACAAGAATGACATTGTGTCTGTGCAATGTGAGCGACAATCCCACAACAAAATCCATAGAAATGACTTCCCACTTGGACATAGGAACATCATGTGGCTGTAGGAGACCTGTCGGGTGGTGGTGGTTAGCCTTTACTTGTTGACACTCTAGGCACTTGGCAATGAAATGGACTACATCACGCTTCATGCCCACCTAGAAGAAAATATTCTTCATGTCTGTGTAGATTTTCTTCACACTCGGATGTGCACAATAAACTGCTCTATGGGCTTCCTTGAGTATGATGCCTCGAATATCCCCACCTTAGAGGATGTACATCCTTCCCTGATATCTTAACAATCCATCTACTTCAAGGTTATATCCTTCATACTTTGGATCTAATTGCCTCCCACTCTGGAGGGTTGAAGTAACCTTTAAATACCAACTATATCCAAGAAGTTTCCCCAACACTCGCTCCCTCGGATTAACTTTTAAGTGTACCAAGGAGAAGACACGTGGTCTCATGCTCAGAGCATCTGTGACCACATTCTCCTTTCCCTTGATGTACGAAATTCCAAAATTGTACTCACTCCATCGCCTCTACCTGGCATTGAGATCCCTTTGAGTGAAGATATGCTTTAAGCAGTCATGGTCTATTTTGAGCTCAAAGCTTCACCCCACTAGATAGTGCCTCCAAAGTTTCAGAGCTAGCATTACAGCTGCCAACCCTAAATCATGAGTGGCGTAAATCTCCTCATGTTGCTTAAACTTTCTTGACACATATGCTATCACTCCCCCATCCTGCATTAGCACGACCCCCAATCCTTGCTTCAAGGCATTTGTGCAGACTGTGAAGTATTTTTCCATATCCGACACTCGTAGAATTGGTGCACTAGTTAGTAACCTCTCAAGCTCGATGAATGCAATATCAAATTCTTCTGTCCATTCATACCTAACCCCCTTGTGCTGCAAGGTGGTGACGGGTTTCGCTTTCTTAGATAACCCTTCCACAAACCTCCGATAATAACCAACTATCCCCATGAAGCTTCTCACCGCATGAGCATTTTCGGCACTGGCCATTCCAAAATGGCCTTTACATTTTCTAGTTCCACAGAGATTCCTTCACCAAAAATGATATCACCTAAATAGTGAATTTATTTCTGGAAGAAAGAACACTTCGACAACTTGCCATACAATTTGTTCTCTCTAAGGCATGACAACACCACTCGCAAGTGTTCCTCATGTTTTCTTTCATTCTTGGAATAGATGAGGATATCATCCAGAAAGTGTTATCGGAC
>JASDQU010739264.1:20639-39871 GCA_032191745.1 Picea mariana | reverse complement strand
CCTTGCTTAATTTTCTTCTTCTTATTCTTTCTTTTCTTCTTCTTCTTATTCACTGGGTTACTAGCTTCAAAACTTTCACTCGACAAAGAAGATGAAATGGAAGGCGACCTTGCAAGAGAAGAAGGTGAAGAAGACCTTACTAATGAAGAAGGTGAAGAATCAACATGAGGTTAATGTTCTTGGGGGGAAGTGCTTACGACCGAAGAACTTACTACATTTGGGATTACCTGAGTGGAAAGAAACCATGCTGGTAATCCAATTGTGAGACTTGGAAGGCTCAAAGTAGCGATGTGAGGAGGTCCAATGTTTCCATAAGAAGTAAAAACAAAAGGTTCCCCTAAAGCAGGGGTTCTTTTATTGGTCATTTTAGGAACTGATACCATTAAAAAAAAGATCCAACCTAGATTCCTTTAGGGAAAACAAACAACACACACTAAAAGTCTAGTAAGCAAGCAAGCAAACAAAACCTTCTTGCAATGAGCTCACTAGTTGGTGATGAAATCCAATGTCGCGAGAACAAAGTAAGAAGGCATTGAGATAGAGCGGGTGGAAAAGTTACGTCGATGACCTGCTTAATGGACTTACACCCTGGTGCAAGCTCCCACACATAATCATGGGTATACCCTCCAAGGAGCCCGAGTGAGTTTGGCCAACGTCAATTCCAGGTACCATGAAGACTTTCCCCTCCATAGTCGCCTCATGTAAAGACCCTAAAGAGATAGGACACTAAGGTTACCAATTACTACAATTATGCCTGGGGAAACAGTCGACAGTTCGATACATGTGCAAAGGCATGGTATCTAGCCCGAAATCAACTTGAAAGGCTTCCACTCATCATTGTGGGTATACCTCTCAAGCGACCCCCATAATACACGCAATTTCTACACCAAGACCAACAAAGCAGGGTGAGTAACTCTGGCAGTCTTAATGCGACCTCGTGATTGACCCTTGTGTGAGAAGGGCTTCTAAGGATAAAATGTAGTAAGTGGATTTAACTCTCCCTATCACAAGATACTATGTTTCTTTGCATCTTTGGAAAGTTATCTTTCACACCTATTCCAAACCCCTACGACTAATCTAATGTAGGTTTTCTACTAGAAAAGATAAAAATGTCTAATCAATTTTTATAAGCGCTTTATTTTATGGCTGTTGTTACTCAATAGGAAAATGGCGTGAACAATATGGTGTTTTGACTGACTCGAAAGTTATGCAAAGAGATGAAGATGCAATCTTTCCATTTCAATGAAAGCTATGCTACGAGAAGGAGAAAACATTTATCATTCCCATATACACAATGTCCCAAAATATATAAAACTCATCAATATCAAGATTCTCAAGAAATGAGAAAAGGGTACTATACACCAATGCACGATTCATGGGCCCCCCCGGCCATGAGGGGGAAAAAATTCAGAATTTAAGACCAAAAAATGCCAATAATCACGCAATTTCGCTAATTCAAATGCAAGGATGCCCCCAATTTAATATAAAGAAAGAAATGAAATATTTTTGTTTCAAAAATTTCACTAAAAGCAATAATGAGCTTTGTTAAAACAAAGAAACCCAAACCAAAAGTTTTCTTTTAAAGAGAACTATTCAGAAAAAATCTGATCTTTCCCTAAACAATTCTAAAGAAAACACACGCTTTGTAATTGAAAGACACTCAAATCAAGAGACTAATCTTTCAAAACCAAACAAAGCAAAGGTGGCTAAAGAAAACTCAAAGGATGTCAAGCAGGTTGTAAACAGATCAATATAGAATCCAAAAGTTCAATCCAGTTGATCAAATCAAAACTGGGTCATCAAAAGATGACAAGACCCAATCCAAAAACATTTACAAACAAGTTCACAGGCTAGTAGTAGAGTAAAGTGTGAAAATTAGGTATTCTCGTAGGCTAGACACTAGTAGGGTATGAGAAGTTCGCACTGGATCTAATAGCAGGGTGCAAAAATCAATGGTTTTCGTAGACTGTAGAGAGGTACAATGCGAGAATGTCTGTAATCAAAGAAAATTTTCAAAAATTACAAAGAATATAAGTGAACTTCTAGATCCAGATAGTTTGGATGGATGTACCACAGACTTAGAAACCAGAAAACAAGCAATCAAAGGAAGGGAAACTAGACTAACTAGGAAACAATCCATTCCCTAGTGGAGTCACCAATTTTGTTATCAGATAAATTGGTAGGTGCAGACACTAACTGATCTCCCTAGATCCACCTAGATCTAGAACAAAACACACCAGAACATGACGCTTTCCTTAAGTTTTAAATATTGAGTTTACTAACTAAAGAGGGATAGGTGACATACCATTTAAACATTGCTTCCTCTCACCATCACCATCCTAGCTCCATTCCAACACTTATACAATAATGAACCTGCAAAATAATGAAACCAACCAAAGTGATAGCAATAGCATAAACTCAATATAAACCTATGTATGTGATCAAGGAAGCATACAATAAAACACAAGAAGATTTATAGGAAAGAATCATATTACTGTATCATATTAAACGTGAAAGAGAGATTACAACCATGGCCTTGATGTCGTAAGGTCCATTCCATTCATTCCCCACACACTTCCACTCCAAGAATTCTGAGAGTATAGATCTGATAATATTCACAATCTATCTTGACGAAGGAAAAACTCAAAGCCACTCTAACCAAGCTAATAATTCCAAGCCAAATCCAACTTAGCCCTTCTCAATGAGAGTTCCCCTCCTTTTATAAGCTGAAAAGGATAAGGTGAGGAGGTTAGGATGATCCCACTAAATCATGAAAGTGAGTAAGATCCAAACCATTCGGGTGCCACCTCACCATGGAAGTTTCTCCTTCTAGAAGATTCAAGAAAATGCTCATTTTTCCCATGTGTAAGCATTCTCACACCTTGCCTATAGAGAAAACTATGAACCTCTCACAACCCAGCTATGGTGCAGCCTATGATAATTAGGCATTCTCGCACCCTATCTATAATGCAGCCTAGGGAATTCCTTTTTTATAGGGTTTTTACAAAGGAAAATGCAACTTCTTTTTTCAGGAAAAGTTCTTCTCCCTTCCTTCTTCAGGAACTCGGGCCACTGACCCTTTTGAAGGCAACAGATAGTCTTACATCATTAACAGTCATAGGGATGATGAAAATAATGGGTAACACATATGCTACCATTCCAGTCTTTGGAGGGGAGCATAGGAGTCTGTACAGAAAAGCTCAATTGGCCTACATTATTAGTGATGAAGCCGATCCTACCAATCATCCTATATTTTCCTTTGTTACTGATTTGGGTTCCAGTATGTTGCATCTCATTGACGCTCTTGATCCCCCTCTTGAAATAAGAAATCCTATTTCTCTCCTGTGAAGATTCTCCTCCAATTACCTCTATTTGGAAAATGTTCTTTTATGGAGCTTCTTCTAAAGAAGGTGTTGGTGCTAGGGTAGTTTTGTTTCCCCTTCTCAGGAAACCACATCTTTGTCATAAAAATTAGAATTTGAAGCTATCAATAATGTGGTAGAGTATGAAGCTGTTTTTTTGGGCTTAAGGGATGCAAAGGCCATGGGGATTGAATAGATATCTGTGTTTGGAGATGCTAAATGGATTATCCAGCAGATCAAAAACATTTATCAGGCTAAACACGCTTGGATTAGGAGTTACAGAAATGAAGTATGGTACCTCATTGATAGTTTTTTCCTTGCTTTCAATATATTATTTATTCCAAGAGGAGAAAACACTGTGGCTGATTCTCTGGTTGTTTCAACAAGAAAATTTAGACTTCCTCTGCCACCTAAAATCAGGTACAATGTAGAAGTGATATATAGACCCTCTATACCTGACAATGTCAAGAATTAGAAAGTGTTTGAAGATTATCTTGAAGTCAAAATATTCCTGGAGACTATTGATGAGTTTTCAGCATTACATATTGATCAAGATATTGATCCCAAAATAAATCCTCATACTGATGCGTTTCTGGAAAAAAAATTTGACCATCATATTGTTCAGTTTCCCAACAATCACATTCCAAAAGGACTAGTTCCTTTGGAAATATTATTTGACAAAAATGATGTGGCAGCGAAGGGTGAAATCTCAAATGATGATGCTAATGCAACAGACTGCAACATTGGCACAGAGAAGGAGCCAAAGTTTGTCAAATTGTCAAGCAGCTTGACAGGAAAGAAGAGGGCCAAGTATGTTGAGTTATTAAAGGAATTTTCTAATGTATTTGCTTGAACCTATGAAGACCTTAGAACATATGACACTACTTTCATTGAACATAAGATTCCACTAAAAGAGGAGGCCAAACCATTTAGGAAGAAATTAAGACAGGTAAACCCTATGCTACTGCCTATTATGGAAAGAGAGGTAAAGAAGCTACTATATGCCCAAATAATCGTACCCTTGATATATTCAGAGTGGGTGACCAACCTGGTCCCGGTAAGGAAGAAGAGTGGGGAAATAAGACTGTGTCGATTTTAGAAACCTAAATAGGAGCTCAAATAAAGACAACTACCCCTTGCCGAAGATGGAACACATACTATAAAGGGTAATTGGCACATCAAGGATATCCATGATTGATGGATTTTTAGGCTACAATCAGATCTCAGTCCTTCCTGAGGATGGAGAAAAAACAACCTTCACCACTCCTTGGGGTACATTCATGTATGCCNGATGAAATTATAGTTTTCTCCAGGTCTGACAGAGAGCATTGTGAGCATTTGAGAAGGGTGTTCCTGAAATGAATAAAATTTGGTCTCTCCTTAAATCCCCCAAAAAAATTGTTTTCCATGAAGGAGGGAAAGTTGTTGGGCCACATAGTATCAGTCGAAGGAGTCAATATTAATCCCTGCCGAGTTGAAGCAATTCAAGCCTTGTCACTCCCAAGATCTAAGAAAGAAGTCCAATATTTCCTGGGAAAAATTAATTTTCTGAGGAGGTTTGTTTCTAGTTTTTCTGAGATTGAAAAGCTTATAACAACCATGTTGAGGAAGGGAAATGAATTTAAATGGACTATTGAGTCTCAAAATTCCTTTGATCTGATAAAGAAGGCCTTGATTGAGGAACCTGTGCTTATCAGTCCCGATTACTCAAAGGATTTCTTTATTTTCTCATTTTCTTCATTTGACACTGTAGCAGCTGTTTTGTTACAGAGGAATGTTGAAGGGTTGGAGAAGCCCATCTCCTTTTTCAGTCGGGAATTGAGAAATGCTGAGGTAAAATATGACATGATGGAAAAGTAGGCATATTCTTTGGTTAAAGATCTCAAGGCTTTCAGATTCTATGTCATGCAGTACAAAATCACTGCATATGTCCCTTCAACTGCCATGAAGAAAATTCTCATTCAGTCGGACATAGATGGAAGGAGGAGCTAATGGATTTCCAAAATCCTTGAATTTGACCTGGAGATAAATCCCACCAAATTGATTAGAGGTCAAGGTTTATCCAGACTATTGGTCGAATCTAATTGAAAAGCCTTGGGGTTAAGCTTCATCAACGAATTCTCAAAAACTAAGAAAGTTGAACCATATGATACAAATGCTCAGGAAGACCCCCCATTAGCAGGATTCCCTTGGTACAAGGATGTAATATATTTTCTACAAGATTTGAGGCCCCCCCGATGGCATGCAAAGGAACAAGGTAAGAGCTTTAAATCTCAAAGACATTAAATACTGCCTTGTTGGTAAAAAATTATATTGGAAAGACCCCCTAGGGGTACTTCTGATATTTTAGACCCACACAAAGAACAAAGGATTATGTCGGACTTTCATGACATTTTGTGTGGGGGGCATCACTTCTGGAAAATGACGTCTCATAATATTCTCAGGGATGGTTATTTATGGCCCACTCTGTTCACTGATGTTTTCACAAAAGTCAGAGCCTGTGCTAAATGTTAAAAATTCTCAGGAAAGAAACAACTAAAGCCCCTGCCATTGAAACCTGTGATTGCTTCAGGGCCCTTCTAGAAATGGGGCCTAGACTTAATTGGGGATATTCATCCTGCATCCAATGGTCAGCATAGATGGATCATGGAAACCATAGATTATTTTACCAAGTGGATAGAATCTATCCCCAGAAGGAGTGCATCCCACAAGGTAATCATTAGCTTCCTAGAGGATATCATAGAAAGGTTTGGATGTTCAGGAAGAATTTTCACCGATAATGTTGCATCTTTCAAGAATGAACCATTGATCTGATTCTGTGAGCAGTTCAGAATTGCATTAATCCACTCTACCCCATACTATCTGCAAGGAAATGGATTAGCAGAGTCCTCTAACAAAAGCCTCATCAAAATCATCAAAATACTATTAGAGGACAATAAGAAAGCATGGGATTCAAAGCTCAAATTTTCTTTGTGGGTTGATAGAGTGACAGTTAAACAATCCCTGGGAATCTCTACTTACCAACTTGTATATGGGACTGAAGCAATTTTTCCCTCTCAGCTCGCCTTTCCAGTAGAAAAGTTCTTCCAAGACTACCAGGAAGAGACGGATGATATGATCAGAAAGATTCATCAGCTGGTAGAAGTACAATAGACTAGAGATCAAGTGATGGGCAGAGCACATGACCATAAGCAGAAAATCAAGAATACCTTTGACAGGGAGAGAAGAAAAGAGGATTTCCAGCTGGGAGAGCTAGTGCTCAAATGGGATGCGCCCAGACAAGACAAGGGAAAGCATGGTAAATTTTAGGCCTTTTGGATTGAACCCTTCAAGATTTCTAAGACATTTCCCAATAATACTTATAGGTTGCAGAATTTGGAGGGTGGTGTAGCTTTTGCTGGATCTATAAATGGGCACTTTTTGAAAAGGTTTTTCGTTTAAAAGTCGTATTCGATGTCCCACCATTGTGAATATCGTTCTTGTTTTATGTTTATTCTTGTTTTAAATAGGAGACTCCATAACCCAAATAAAGGCACTGGATTTGCGCATTCTTGGCATCTCACAGGGAGCATGCCATCCCCCGTGTAGCCAAATGTTAGTGATTAAGATTGTCATGTTCTAGTGGATGGTGATTTTGGTCTAGGTCTATGATTTTTCCTATCTTTTCCCCCCTTTTGTGTAGACCTGATCATAGATTTATCCTCCTGATGTATATTTTCCTTTGTTTTTTTCTTTCATCCTTTGGTCGACTAGTTTTCCTTGTCAAACTTTTCCTGAGAGATATCAGCCCGAGATTTTTTGTTCCCCCTATGGACGATTACTTCTCTTTTTGCCTCTATTACTGAGTCTTTGTTTCTTCCCAAGTCCTAGTTGTCCCATCCAAGTCTTCATTATTGTAGGCCACAACACTGAGAGCAGTCTTATATGGAATCAAGCAAGCGCAGGAATCGATATTTCAAATGTTGAGAGATTATGCATCAAGGATCACAAACACCTGATTCGTGAAGGGAAATATATAGGTCATTCATTTGTGATAAGTAGAGGGTAATTGATTTGACTTTGGTGATTTTGGGAATCAAGATTTTGGGGTTCTCATCGACAAGTGCACCCATAGCCCAAAGCCCTGAAATGCAAAATCATGATTTTTTGATTTCGCGAATCGGAGGTTTCCCAGGAGCAGAATATCTTTCTCCCAAAATGCAAAATCGTGAAAGCTCCTAGAAATTGGGCCCATGATCCTAGAACCCAGTCAAAAAGGAAGCAGGTCTGGGAAAAGGAGCTAGTGCTCGTCACATAGTCAAAATTTGGTATTGTCAAGGGAACGATCATGGTTTACCATTTTGAAGCGAGTATGACCACCGATCTCAGCGACCATTTCAAAATTTTGGGCATCGCAATATTAAAGCCAAGATGGGGTGAAAAATCCCAAAATGATAAACCTTGAAACACCATGTGGGACAAGCATGAGGTCACGGCCTGCAGTCACATGGGGCGGTTGAAATGAGCCACACCAAAGGGGTTGAGAGAGTTTGTATTAACAACAGAGGAAGGAAACATGATCTCAAGGTGCCAATTTTAACTCATCAAGTCAGGAGCACCGCCTAAGAGAATTCATGGATGTCTGGGCTCATCCTGATCCCAATAAGGATAGTTAATGAAGCCAAAGGAGGTGGTTGAAACCTTGTTTCAACCATAAATATGAAGCATGGAAGCATCGGTCGTGGAGGTGGGCTATCATCCAAAGGTCAACCTATCATGAAATTTTCCTGCAAAACCCATACTATCTTAGATTTGTGTCTAACAAAGGAAAGCCTTTGCAATATGACAGAAGGAGAAGAAACATAAAGCTTTGAATGCAGGGGTTGAATTACATCCTTGGGGGACGTTAGCAGTTCTGAGTATATATACTCATGTTTTAAATTTTGTAAGTGTTGATGGTTCAGAGGAGCTCCTGATTGTAAAGCTTTAGTAAAAGACTCCGGTTCTTTGATTATGTTATGTATTTGAGACATCTTGTCGAATGAAAGTTATTTTCCTTTTCATCTCTTTGTAATGGTTTTATTAGAACACTTGGGCATGGAAGATCCAGTCGAGGATAGTTGTGTTTGTGTGATGTATGTTTGATCACAGTGACACCGCTGTCTATTTTAATTTGTTGGCACAGGGGCACACCAAGGGTTAAACACTCAAGAGAGCACCAACAAAGCCCTAACTACTGGCCCTTTTGGCAGCACCTATGAAGAAGATGCAGTCTCACCCGAAGGAGCTAAGAGGGGGGGTTGTAGGATAGGAATGTCTATAACCAGGGGAATATCAAGTGGATCTATCACAACAATGATACAACATTCATATATCACTTATCATATAGGTCTATCCTATGGAGTTATAGATCTGATCTAACATAAGACTGCAAATAACAATATAAAAATGACAGAGATCTAGGCATCGATCACACATATGACACAAAATATAAGTGGTTCACCCTCTCTCTAGGGATACGTCCACATAACTGTACTTATGATTTATTAAGGTAAATCATATAGTTCTTATCTGTTCTCTCAGCTAGCATATTTTCTTTCTTATCTCTCTTCCTCTCCCCTTTCTGCACACCCATCTACAGGACTTGACCTTCACACATAGCTGAAGATCTCACAATAAAATCCTCTCTCTTCACAATAGAGCTATGAAAACCAATATCAAATCAATACTCAATGAACAAAACCACCCAGGTCCTCTTGACCTTTATTTATACATTACAATCCCTCATCGACAGCCTGAGGTCAAAACCTAGGTGCCAAAACCTTAGATACCAAAACCCTAGGTGTCTAAAACCCTAGGTCAACTTGACCCATTTTTCCAGGCTTCACCAGCCTGTCTTTCCTTCTTCATCGCACGATTCTCAAAAGCATCCAATAATGGCTTTTATATTATTGCTAAGTTGTCCACGATCCTTCTTCCTTGATGATATGTCATCCCTAATCTCCTCGTTCAACAAATTAATTTTCTACACTTCACTCCATCTTTCTTGCTCTTTTGCTCACTTTGAATCAGTGACAGTTATTGTGTTTCCCGTGAAGCTCGCTTTTTACCTTTCCTTCCTTTTTCTTCACTTCCTTCCATAACCAAGGGAAAACAGGCCACCAACACTCACTTGTGACTCATCCCAAGGCACTTTAGATCTGATCCTGTTAGTTTACTTCGATTTTGGACTGCGCAGTGCAACCCTTGCTTTTTGATTTATGCCTCCTTTCCATCCTTTTGAAGACTATATTTTTTGTGTATGGTACCCAGTTTCAAATGCACCTGGTACCTAGACCCTTTTCCTCATGCTTTTACTGAGTGTTGTGAGGCAGCTGGTTATCATAGTACAACTTCAGCCGACTCCCATTCACCAATCCTTCCTTCCATTCTCCCTTCAATGTCTTCAGTTGTGCAACTCCTCCTTCTGTAACATAGGCAATCTCATATGGTCCAAGCCAATGCATTCTGAACTTCCCAGGGTGTTTGATAAAATTACTATCATACATCAATACTAAATCACCTTACTTGAATGTCTTCTTCTTGATGTGCCTATCATGATAGGCCTTTTCTAGTTCCTTCTGAACTTGTTGATGGAATCATGCAATGAATCTCTCTTCTTCTAGTCCAACCAATTGTGAAAGCCTTTCGTGAACAGTGTTGATATCATCCATGTCTATAAATGCAACTATTCTTAGGATTGGTACTAAGTATTCCAATGGGACAACATCTTCAATACCATAAACCAACTTGAAGGGGGTATGCATTGTTAATTTCTTGCAAGTGGTTCTATAAGCCCAGAGTACTGTTGGTACTCTTAAATCCCAGTCATCCCTGTTCAGGCTGCAAATATTTGTCAATGTTGTCTCCAAGATCTTGTTGAATGATTCAACCATTCCATTTGGTTGTGGATGGTAAGGTGTACTCTTCTGATCGTGGATTGCAAATTATTTCGTCAGGGCTTCAACTGTCTTATTGATGAAGTTTGTACCTTGATCACTCAAAAGGACCTTAGGGCATCCAAACCTGGTTATTAAGTCATCAAATATAAAATGTGCAACTATAGTTGCACTAGATTCCTTTACTACTCTAGCTTCGGCCCATCGGGTTAAGCATTCTGTCACAGTAATAATGTACCTTTCTCTTGTGTGATTTCCTGGAGGGTTTATAGGTCCCATGAAGTCAATGAACCACTTTTTAAATGCTTGTAGGGACATCTATGGTGCTAATGGAATCTCATCTCTTCGGGATGGTTTTCCAATTCTCTGGCATACATCACATGCTTTGGCATACTCTTTAGCGTCTATGTGTAATGTAGGTCACCAAAGGCCAGCTTGCATAACCTTCTCCATAGTTTCTTTCCCTGCATAATGTCCTCCTGCGATGCCTTCATGAGATTCTGTGAGGATCAATGGTCGCTCTGTCTCCATAACACACCTCCTTAATATTTCTTCCGGTCCCATTTTGTACAGTTGTCTAGCTATAAGTGAAAATTTTGCAGCACACACCACTAGCTATTTCTTTTGAGGAATTATATACGCACTTGGAGGCATTCTTGTTGACATGAACTGGACTATGTTTGTGAAGTGGTCATCAATATTTATAATGGCAATCATCTTTGCATCTGGTAATGTATCCTCCAAACTGGTAGGTTCTTCGCCATGTTCCAACCTTGATAAGTGGTTTGGGCCCTTGTTCATTCTTCCTAGCTTAATTATGATCTCGAAATCATATTCTTGAAATAGAAGATGCCATCTTCATATTCGCCCCCCCAACACTGGCATGTTGACTAGGTAATTCAACACATAGTGATCTAAAAACATTTTAAAGTGTCCTCCCAACAAGTAGTGGTGGAATATTTGTAGTGCATACACCATGGCTAGTCCATCTCTCTCTGTAGTGGTGTAATTAACTTCCGCTGTGGATAGCTTCCTGCTGGAAATTGCTAATGGATGATCAATGTCACCTTCTCCAGGTTGTGCTAGTACTTCTCCTAATGAAATATAAGATGCATCGACATGCACATGGAATTCTTTGCTCCAATTTGGAAAAACTAGAATGGGCACTATAACCATCTTTTGTTTCAATGTGTCGAATCTTTGCTGACATTCATATCTCCACTCATACTGGAAGTCCTTATTCAATAGGTTCTCCATTGGTGTTTTAATTTGGGCATATCCTTTGATAAATTTCCTGTAATATCCAGTATGTCCCAGTGCAGTGTGCAGTTGTTTGACTGAAGTAGGAGGTGGAAAATCAACTATAATTGCAATTTTAGATGGGTCAAACATCAATCTTTGCTTGCATACAATCTAACCTAATAGAACTCCAAATGGTGAGAAGAAGATGCACTTCTTTAGATTCACAGCAATTTGACACTCCCAACATTTGTCCAACATTAGCCTTAGACATTCAATATGATTTTTCAACAAACTAAAAATAGTCCAGTCATCAAAGTATGCTTCTAAAAATTTATGAAAAAATTATTTGAATTCTTCGACCACCACCCTGGAAAAGATGGTTGGGGAATTATTCAATCCAAATGGAATTATTTTATATTGGTAGGATCCCCACTCTATGGAAGATGTATTATTATGACGGTCCTCCTTAGAAATGTGGATCTGATGGTATCCTGAAACATCATCTGTAAAAGAATATACTTCCTAGCCTCCGACGTTATCCAACACTTCGTCTCTGAATGGTGTAGGGAAAGGGTCATGTAGGAAGGAATCATTCAAATTTATGAGGTCCACACAGATCTTTATTTATCTTGTCTTTTTGTCTTGTACCACCATAGGGCTGATCCACTCCAACTCTTTGACAGGTTCAATAATCTCTACTTCCATCGCTCTATCGAGTTCGATCTTCACTTTTTCCTTGTATTTTGGGTTTAGTATATAGGGTATTTTATTGAATGGCTTCACATTAGTTTCAAAGGTATTCTCATCTCACCCATAGGCCCTTTGATTCCATTCATATCAGTGAACTTGCTCGGGAACAAGTCCTGATATTCGTGCAATAACTCTGTAATCTTGTCAATGGTAGTAACATCCCAATAATCTCTGACATTGGCAAGCTTCGGTGTCTCCTCTGTGCCAATATTGTCTTTCTTTATTTTGATCGGTTATCCTATGAATGGTAGCTCAACTCCTATTCCTTCCACATTTCTGTGGCCTTCTATCTCAACGATGTTTAACTTCCTTGGATCATCATCGTCATCAACATTAATGTTGTAACATCCTTGCAATTTCTGGAATGGCGTGGTCCATTCATCCTCTTCTTTCTCCAAAGGGAGGCCATATGCCTCCTTAAATACTTTCTGTCTCACAATCTGTAATGCTTGGTCTACTGAAGGAAATTCACTTTCAAACAAAAAGGTGGTTAAAAAATTCTGGATAATACCTTCCCAATCTGAAGTGAAGAGTCGTAGCTCCTCTTGAAGGTACCAGTTGATAGGGATCGTATCTAGAATTTTAATGAATCTGTGCACCCATTGATCTTGAGGAATGTCACTCCAATCCTATTCATAGCTTCGCACATGGTCCTTTGGGAAACTTTGACCTTTGTATCTCACTTTTCAGCTTCCTACTTGTATTGAGAACCACGTTGTCATCAATGTTGAACATTGTGTCCAGTTTGTGATGTTTCCTTTCTGCGTCCCCCACCATCTTGTTGGTGTATCTTTCATGGCCTCATGAATTGCCAACAAACTTTGTTGTGTTGGTACAATTGTCTCAAACTCTGATAAGAATTTTTCTAAAGAGTTCATCCCATCAAATGTGGGTAAGTTACTCACTCTTGTGCCAATCCAACGAACCTCTCTGGTTAGTCTAGCACATCTTTTGGTAGAGACTTCATACATCTGGTTCTTCCAATTATCCAGTGCTTCTTATGAGTCTGATGAACATGCATTTTCACTTCACCAGCTCAGATTCCCATCAGTTGTAGGATTGATATAATCCTGTTATCTGGCTATTAGTTTGTAGATGCTTTCCAGTTCATACACGTGGTCTTCTTCTCTGATAAGCTCTGTGTATCGAGGACCCTCATCTGGATCTAAAGGTGCAATGACCCTAAGGAAATTTCTTTCAAATGTAATATGCCTCTTCTTTAGATCAACAAAAGTAGAATTTTCAAAGGCCCAATCAATTCCTAATAATGCACGATAAGGGAAACTGTCATCAACAATTTCAATTACTTCAAAATCTGCAAAGGTTCTAACTCCATCAATGTCCACAGGGACATGCTCCAATCATCCAAATGGGCTAAAAGCTTGCTAATTAGCCATTCTAAACTTGATAGGGGAATATATCAACTTTGGTTTTCGCAGCAGTGCCCAGGTTTTATTCGTCATGACATTGACCTCCAACCCTAAGTCGAGGACCACATAGTCTATATCATATTCTCCTATTTGAGCATTCAGGTGTAATTGTTTATTTGTCCTTCTCCTTTTTCCATTTTGGTGAACTTCCCTATTCAGTAAGGAGTCTATCTTTCCTATTTCATACTGCTTGATTAATCTTGTAATTCTTGTACAATTCTTTTATCTTGAATCATCTTAACATAAGTGCACAAAACTTCCATGAGTTTGCTTACCTCTTTTCCTTCTGTTGGTGATGCATACATATCAAATGCCTGAGACATGCCATATTCTTTGATTTTGGTTGTTTCTTTGATGAAGACCCTTGATCTCCTTTGAACTCTTTTCTTGCCTCCTCAAATATCTGTCTTTGTTTTTTAGCATCGAATGTTAGCATCTTCTATGTAGATTTCCTGACTCCTTGGTCATCTATAGTCTTTCCTTGGGCTTCTCTATATTCTCCTGTAGCAGTGCCTCCTCAAGTGATAATAGCGACTTTAGGGTCTGATCTGCGAGGTTCAACATATATTAGTTGCACTTGCGGGTTTTGCTGAGGTCCTCGTCTTTCCTGAAGTTTAGCTAGTAGCAAAGGGCAGTCCTCGATGACGTGCTCAAAGGAATTTCAATAACTACAGGTTGTGCAAGGGTTATGGTAGTCCCTCACTAAATGTCCTGGCTGTGTGCAGTTGTAACAGATTATTTTTCCTCGACCTCGACCCATACCTCCTCCTCATCCTCGTCCTTTGTATCCACCATGAGGATTGAAACATCCTCTTCCTGGAGAATTATGTTGTGCATTGTTTCCTTCTTGGTGTACTTCTCCTTGGATCTTGTATATGTCTCTTGATCTTTCACACATCAGGTCAAAAGCCCTACAATCTCTATCATCATGCCCTACAGACTTATAGAATGTGAAGTATAAGTTTGTGGGTGTCTAAACATACTTCTGCATATAATAGCACTCACCAGGGCAATGCCGGTTTCTGCATACTTCACACCAGGGAAGGTTAACTTGCTTTAAGGGGCTCAGCGCTCCTGATTCCAAGTATTCATGAAACATGGGATAGTGTTTTTTATCATGACCTTTGGATCTACATATTACACACCATATATCTTCTCTTTTATCCTTCCCCTTGTCCTTCTTCATATCCTCAACCTACAGAGACAAACTAGTCAATTGGCTCAAGATTTAGCTCATGCCTGAGCTAGCTTCTCCCATAGGTGGTTATTCAAGATTCATGGCAATATCCAAATATTTTTCCTGCGATGCAGTCTTCTGCTGCATCAGGGGAACTCTGATGTGTGGTAAAAGAGAAGCGATGAAACATTTTTTGTTCTACTCATTTGGGATCTTAAAATCCAATCAGCCTATTAGGGTCTTGAATCTTTGATCGAACTCCCAAATAGGTTCAACTACCTTCTTTTTGATCTCATTTAGCTCAGTAATACACTCTGACTCTGACTTAGGTTTTTTAAACTTCGTAACCAACGTGTTCTTGATCTCAATTAATGGTTTATTCTGCAGAAGTCCTTGGACAAGCTTCATATACCATCTCAGCACGCGATCCCTTAACGTAGTGCTAAATTGGTTTCTTTTAACATCTTCATCAGTAATATTTTTAATGCTCCATGAAACCTCGCACAGGAACTAGTGTTGATCAAGATCTTTAGATCCATCTCCTTTGAAGATAGGGAGCCTCATCTCTTCTTCCATAGAGTTGCCTAGATTTCATGTCTGAGTAGATGATGAACTACTAGTAATAGTAGTCTGCAGACTCTGGTGATTCAGAATATTATGATTACTTAGCGTTTCTGAAATAAAAGAAGGATTGATATTACTTACTTCAGTAGTCTGTGTGGTTCTTGATGTTTCTAGCTCATTCTGGCAAAGTTCTTCAACTTCCTCTCCCTCTTCTCTGGTGGGTTATGAATGTTCTTCGTCTATTAGATCTGCCTCTTATCCACTGTAGAAACCTTCATCTCCATAGTTTTTCTTGAACAGGTTCTCAAGGTGAACCCCTCAAAATACTTTCCCACTGCGCTTATGTCCAGCCTCTGTTTCACTGTCGCTGTTCGAATTCTTGAACATTAACCTTTTTGGATCCAACCAATCTATTGTATCTTCAATACGTTCTTTTCATGCAACAACATCTTGATTCTTAGCTTTAGAAATTGTAAAAATTTTCCTCTGGGTCCTTTGAAGAAGTATCTCTCAGCCTGGCTATATGATTTTGTTCTGTCAACAGCAAATTCAGTGATATACCCTCCAATGGTACTATCAAACTAGTGATCTACAACCCTTGATACAACATTTTTGACTCTCTTAACCTTCTTAATCAACTCCAATGTCCAGACCACAAGAGGTCTAGATCTGATCTTGAATCGGGTATCGACTAACCTAGCTAACCACTCGTATAGCTCTTGATGAATTCCTCCAAAGAATATCTCTTGAATATCGGTGAAGATGTGTCTCTACAACCAACCTTCAGTACTTAGCTTAGGGTTCTTATTTTGGGCTTCCGTGAAGTCCCTCTCTTGATCCTCTATCCACTTCTGAATCTTTGTCTTCGATGGGAACCACCTTGACATTCCCTTACATAGATTCATGTCCCAACAATGGAACCATTTGTTGGCACAGGGGCATACCCAAGTTTCAACGCTCAAGAGTGCACCAACAAATCCCTAACTATCATCCCTTTTGGCAACACCTATGAAGCATATGCAGTCTCACCCGAATCAGCTAAGATGGGGGGTTGCAGGACAGGAATGTCTATAACCAGAGGAATATCAAGTGGATCTATCACAACAACAATACAACATTCATATATCACTTATTAGCTAGGTCTATCCTGCGTAGATATAGATCTGATCTAACATAATACTGAAAATAACAATATAACAATGACATAGATATGGGAATCAATCACACATATGACACAAAATATACATGGTTCACCCTCTCTCTAGGGCTACGTCTATAAAATTGTGCTTATGATTTATTAAGGTAAAGAATACAATTCTTATTTGCGCTCTCTGCTAGAATATTTTCTTTCTTCTCTCTCTTCCTCTCCTCTTCCTGCGCACCCAGTTGTAGGACTTGACCTTCGCACACAGCTGAAGATCTCACAATACAATCCTCTCTCTTCACAACAGAGCTATAACAACCAATATAAAATCAATACTCAATGAAAAACACCACCCAGGTCCTCTTGACCTTTATTTATACATTACAATCCCTCACCGACAGCCTAAGGTTGAAACCAAGGTGACAAAACCCTAGATACCAAAACCCTAGGTGTCTAAAACCCTAGGTCAACTTGACCCTCTTTTATAGCCTGTCTTTCCTTCTTTATCGTGCGGTGATCCAAAGCATCCAATGATGGATTTTCTCTGCTTGATGAGTTATCCATGATCCTTCTTCCTTGCTGATATGTCATCCCTGATCTCCTTGTCCAACGACTTGCTTTTCTGCACTTCGCTCCATCTTTCCTACTCTTTTGCTCACTTTGACTCAATGATAGTTATTGTGTCTCCCGTGAAGCTCGATTTTTACCTTTCCTTCCTTGTTCTTCACTTCCTTCCATAACCAAGGGCCAACAACGTGATGTATGTTTGATCACAGTGACATCGTTGTCGGTTTTAATCAGTTCCTGTGTTTCTTTCCTTCCAACACTATATGACCCAAGCATGGACGATCCAATCAGGTGATTACCATTAAATTGTGATGTATGATTGATTTCAGTTCATGATAATTTCATTTAGTTCCCTATAGCTATGATCCAAGAAGATATTGTCTTTCGAGTTCTCTTCTCCTTTGGCTACCTAAATACCAGACCTCCACAACAGACCACTTCATCTTCTTTAGTTTCTTCCCCCTACTCACCACTATGCAGCAAATCACTGACTGAAGTTAGACTAATACCTCACTTGTCTATGTATACCAACCCAGTTTTCTGATTTAAAGAAATATAATATTGAGACTGTGTCCATTAGACCACCCTTAAATTTATTCATTGTGACATACAAACTGATGGGTACCAGGTTTACTTTTGTCACAATCCAGAGGTGACTTCTGGTGCTAACATTTATGGCGTCGTTGTTGGGGACAAAATTGAAGATTTTCCCTAGGATTGAATGAAAAAGCTTACTAGTTCTGAAGGTGCATCAAAATGTATTACATTAATATTGCAACTACACACCTGGAGACTCCACTATGGTGACTCCATTGAGGCAGATCCATCGGCGACTCCACTGTTCCAGTTGAGGCTTCTAGAAGTAGACACACAAGGTCTACTCCACAGTTGCCTTTGGCAACACCTGAAGCTCACCCAGAGAAAATTGTCAGAAAGGGAAAGGCCCTTAGAGAAGGTACTTATATTGTTGAACCAGGTATTTCTGATAATTCCGCTTGTCCTTCTTTAGAATCTCCAAATTTTTATTCTCATTTCCCTATTATACCTTCTATTGGAGTTTCTCGTACTTTGAATTTTGAGAGTGTTCCTGTTGAGTTTTTCCCTCCTGGGCTGGGATTGGAGGGATAAATCCTTGTCACTCCTCTCTCTCCTCAAATTTTACCATGCTTTATACCTAGAGCGTCTGAATATTTTCCCACCCCGGGCTTTACCACTCCTCATCCTATTGTTGCTACTATAGATGGAGAAACCTCTTTTCCTTCAAGTCCTTTTCCCTTTTCTTTAAATCCTATACTGCTTCCCTTTCCTCCCAGAGGCTCAGTCCCAGTCTCCATAGTTTGAACCCCTTCTCCTCCAAATTCTTCTCCACCTCATATCCCTATGGAAAGTGATAATCCCCTTGGAAACAAAATCGATGCCATAGTGGTTCCAAGATAGTCCCCTCTAGTCCTACCTCAGCCAATGAATTCCCTGCCTACTAGAGATTACCCAAAATATATGCCTAAGTTCACTGGAGAGGAGGACATAAAACTCAAAACAACATCGTTTAACTTAGAAAACTAGGCCAAAAATGCACAGGGAAGTGAGGGCCACAACTAACTTCAGTCAGGAATTTGAATTTAAAGCAAGAGTAGAGGGAATACTTGGAAGAAAGGTGGAGGAGACTTCTCTAGGCATCAGGCCTTCCAACAGCTCGAGGAAGAAAAATGAGACACTAAAATGTGCCTAAACGACATAGTCATAATTGTGCATTGATCAAGCCTACATCATACTATGCAGCCACAACCATTCGAATGGATCCTCCAATTTTGAATTATTCATTACAAGAGGAAAAAGATAATGTGGAAGACTACCTAAGACTGGTGCAAAGATTGCAGTGATCAACCATACATCATCCTACAGTATCGCAACCCTCGATTGGATCTTCCAATTCCAAGTGTTTTAAACATCTTGACAGACAAAATGAAAGAAAGAGAAACTGACTTCCATTAACTTGAAAGTCTCAAATAAAAATACATAACCAAAGCTTCCTAAAAAAAACTTTACAGTTGGGAGCATAGATCGACCATCGATCCTTTT
>JASDQU010739263.1:205942-221473 GCA_032191745.1 Picea mariana | reverse complement strand
AGGCCGATGTTATAAACTTAGAGGATGAAAAACCTAACATAATTTTTGGCCCACACTTCAAAGGTGCCAAAGACACTGTTGCCCCTTTCTACATTACTTTGATCGTTCTCGACCATATACTCCATAACTGCATGTTAGATTCTGGGGCATCTCACAATGTGATGCCTAAAGCAATCATGGATAGACTCGGCCTTGAAATCACCAGGCCTTATGGAGATTTATATTCTTTCGATTCGAGAAAAGTCAAGTGTATAGGTATGATAAAGGACTTAGTTGTAAACCTTTCACAAGTACCTTCAAAAAATGTTTTAATGGATGTAGTTGTCGTAGATATACCCCCTAAATATGGCATGCTCTTGTCCCGATCTTGGGGTGCCAAACTTGGAGGTTCCCTTCAACTTGATATGACGTACACAACAATTCCATTTTTCGAGGGGCAGTTCACGTGGCTGTACAGGGAAACTAGGTTAGCATTTACGGTCAGTGATCCTCTCAGCCCAAACAATTATCCTGTATATATTGCTAATCAATATTTAGGTAATTGTATATTATCTATAGATGATGATTTGGATGTGTGTATAGAAGAAAATTGTACAGAAAATAAAAAAGAAAAAGAACAAATAGAACAAGATGTGTATAACACTGGTGTTTGGAAAATGTTTTTTGACAGTGCCTCATATTATCTTGGAGTTGGGGTTGGAGTAATTTTTGTGGCACCTGATAACCAATTCATTATCCCTTTCTCTTATAGGCTTCAATGGAACATAGACCACACCAATAACGTATGTGAGTACGAAGCTCTAGTGTTAGGGTTACAGGTCACTAGGAAAATGAAAATTAAAAGCTTAGAAGTTTTTGGTGATGCAGAGTTGATCATGAGACAGGTTAATCGTCAATATCAGGCCAAACATCCTAGGTTAAGGTCATATCAAAATTGTGTTTGGGACCTAATCATAAATTTTTTCTCCTATGTTAATGTTCATTTCATCCCGAGAGCCGAAAATCAGCAGGCGGATGCTTTACCCAAAGCAACTTCAACTTTCACACCTCCCACTACTTTCAAACTTAAATATCATATACAAATGAGACATATACCTTCCATACCCAATAACATACAACATTGGCAAGTCTTTGAGGACGATGAAGAACTCCAAAAATTTCTAGAAACGATAGACGAGTTTGTTGAAACCCATGCTGACCAAGAGAACCAAAATGATCCTATTTGGATCATGCGGGAAGGGGAGGACCCCCAAGAGTTCCAGGATAAAATCGCAAATCACCAAATGTTGGTTTTAAAAAATAATCAGATACCCAAGGGCCTGATTCCCTTATAAAGGATTTTTAGTCATGATGGCATCCCTTTGAAGACTACCTTACAGCCTCAGCCGGAGGAAGTCGAAGATTGCAATATAGGTTCTGATGAGAGTCCCAGACTAGTGAAAGTGTCCAGGTACCTGTCTCCCGAAATCAAGAGTAAATATGCTAAGTTGCTTAGAAAATACAAAGATGTTTTTGTTTGGTCTTATGACGAGTTGAGAACTTACGATACAACCATCATGGAACATAAAATCCCACTAAAACCAGGCGTCAAACCTTTTAGACAGAAACTCAGGCAGATTAACCCTATCCTGTTACCGGTGATAGAAAAAGAAGTCAAAAAACTCCTGGATGCTAAAATCATAGTTCCACTGAGATACTCTAAGTGGGTATCCAACTTGGTCCCAGTAAGAAAGAAAAACAGTGAGATCAGACTGTGCGTTGATTTCAGAAACCTGAATCGATCATCACTCAAAGAAAATTACCCATTCCCTAAGATGGATCACGTCTTAGAAAAAGTAGTTGGAGCTAATCGAATGTATATGATTGATGGTTTTCCAGGTTACAATCAGACCGCGGTGCATCAAGATGATAAATAAAATATTGCTTTCACTACCTCGTGGGGTACTTTTATGTACGATAAAATGCCCTTTGGTTTGATGAATGCAGGGGCTACTTTTCAGCAGGCCATTGATATCGCTTTCGTGGGTGAAAGGGATAAATTTGTTGTTATCTACCTTGACGACCTGACTGTGTTTTCCAAATCTAATGCCGAACATCTAATGCACCTTAGGCAAACCTTTGAGAAATGCTGAAAATTTTGGTTTGTCACTCAACCCCAAGAAATCTCATTTCGCGATGCAAGAAGGTAAGCTCTTGGGCCATATCGTGTCTAAAGAAGGAATCAAAATCAATCCAAAAAGGGTTGAACCAATAAACACTATAAATTTTCCTAGAAATGTAAAAGAAATCCAGTCTTTTTTAGGAAAAATAAACTTCTTGAGGAGATTCATTCCTAACTTCCCTGAGATTGTGAAATTGATAACAGATATGCTCAAAAAGGACAGCGAGGTGAGATGGACTAGCGAAGCCAAAGCATCAAGAAAGTAATAAGTGAAGCACCGGTCTTGGCAAGTCCAGATTACACGAAAGAGTTTTTGATTTTTTCTTTTGCCTCAGAACATACCATTGCAGTTGTCTTGTTACAAAAAAACGAAGAAATTTTTGAGTGGCCTATTGCGTTTTTTAGCAAAAGCCTCAGAGATGTTGAGTTGAAATATGATATAATGGAGAAACAGGCCTACGCAATGGTGAAAGCTCTGAAGGCTTTCAGAACTTATGTGTTACATTCAAAGATCATAGCCTATGTACCCTCTAGCTCTGTTAAAGACATCCTAGTGCAACCAGACAACGATGGAAGAAGAGGCAAGTGGTTAGCTAAGATCCAAGAGTTTGATCTAGAAGTCAAGCCAAATAAAATTATCAAAGGTCAAGGTCTAGCCAAATTGCTTTCTGAATCAAATTTAAAAGAACTTGGGATAAATCGACTGCAAGAGGATGAGGGATTCCTGGAAATAGGTGAGCTTGATATAATTGTACCTATAGCTGAAATCCAAGATAAGTTTTCGGCTTCGGCCTGGTATCGCGACATTGTCCATTACCTACTCACACTTCAATGTCCTAGTGAGTTAACCCCATCAAAAACTAGGACGCTAAAGTTACATGCTGTAAAATACTGTATCATAGATGCTAAGTTGTTTTGGAAATATCCCTTGGGTTTTCTACTGAGGTGCTTAGTTGAGACTGAAACAGAAGGGGTTATAGATGAATTCCATGTTGGAGTATGTGGAGGACATCATGCTTGGCGAGAAACAACGTATAAAATCTTAAGAGCCAGATACTACTGGCCCAAATAGTTCACAGAAGTGAACACTAAAGTTCGAAATTGCGTCCCATGCCAGTTGTTCACAGGAAAACAGAGAGTGTCATCTTTACCCCTGGTTCCAGTTAAAACCGAAGCCCCATTTCAGCAATGGGGACTTGATTTCATCAGAGAAATTCATCCACACTCCAGTGTGCAACACAAATGGATCCTAACTGCTATTGATTATTTCACTAAGTGGGTAGAAGCTATCCCCACAAGGAATGCAACTGAATCGGTAGTAATCGGTTTCTTGGAAGATAATATCTTATCCAGATTTGGTTGCCCTCGAAAAATAGTCACTAACAATGCACAAGCATTTAAATTGATGGCCATGATAATTTTTTGTCAAAAACATAACATCATACTAGGGTACTCCACAACTTACTACCCACAAAGAAATGGTCTGGCTGAATCATCCAACAAAATCCTGATTACGTGATAAAAAAAGTTTTGACTGAAAACAAAAAAGTGTGGCATACCCATTTAAAATATCCTTTATGGGCCAACAGAATAAGTACCAAAAGATCAATCAGGATTTCCCCTTTCCATATGGTATATGGCACTGATGTCATTTTGCCAATAAATCTTGCTCTGCCAGTAATGAAACTCTAGCAATATTCCAATGAAGAGCCCAATGACAAAATGAAAGACTTATTCGATCAGAAAGCAAAAGATAGAGAATTTCTCCCTGTCGACTTGGTCTTAAAATGGGAAGCTAGAAATGAAGACACTGGAAAACATGGCAAATTCGATCCAATCTGGTCCGGTCCATACAGAATTTCGGCCTTGGAAGGAAAAAAATGCTTGGTTATTAGAAAACCTGGATGGAGACATTTTTAATGCCCCTGTAAATGGGCAGCATCTGAAACACTTCATGCAATAATGTGTTTCTAAATTATCATTGTATATACCGGTTTGTTTTCATGCTTTTTGTAAATTAAAATATATATATATATATATATATATATATAGATATTTGTGTGTGTGTGTGTGTGTGTGTGTGTATTTTAAAACATGCATATAAAATAAAATAATCAAAAGCTTATTTCATGTTATTTCCTAAGGACTATAATGTTATGTTATTCACAGGAAAATCTTATCGCGAGACAATAGGCATGAGGTACTGAAAGTCCCGAAATGTGCAGGTACTCATATCAAGCCTCTCAGAATGAAAAAGGTAATGAACGAATAATCTTTGGACTGGCAATATAAGAGCTCATAAAGGTATGAAATCCCATTTTTTTTTAAATTTCGGATAAAAACTCTGAAATGTACAATAAATAAATCATCGTTGTTTAAAAAATAAAAATAAAATCTCTCTCTAAGAACAACCATATGTGCAGCAGCTTGCCCAAACCCCTTTACCCTCATCCTTGGCCATAGTAAAGCCTTTTCTCACCTGATCATAGACATCTAATCAATGAAATTTCCTGAGAATGGAGGGGTCTCACTTCGGTCATTGGAAACTCTTGAACATATTTTCAAGAAAGAGAGCAGGTTGTGTTTTTCGTTTTTTGACTCTAGATGGATTGTAAACATGTCTAGGTTAATCCTAACCTTATTAGTTATCCTAATAGGAATAACTGGTTGGTTTTTCTCAAGGAAGTTCCCTAGACTAAAGGTCAAAAAGTTTTCGTTAAGAAGTCCTCTGAAACCCTTGATTTTTGAAGGCAGGTGAGAAGATTGACCCAGAGTGATTTAAATGAGTTTACAGACTTTGATCCTTTTTCAAATAGATATGTTCCCGAATGTATTTCATACTCATTGATTTACCCCACTTCAGATCTAAAAAAAAAAAAAAAAATTATACGGACAGATGGTGAATGGAAATTCAATATTGATTGCCCCCATCTAGTTCAAAGAGATGAAGAAAGGAAATTCATACTTATCGATTGCCCTCATATCAGCATTTAAATGCTTGTGAAAAATGAAGTGGTGAAAGGAAATTCAATGTGGGAAGTTGGATAACTTCACCGGGGTACTGAACAGGCTCACTGGCAGTGAAGAAATACCCTCATCTCTGATAAAAACTGTTATACGTGAGTTAAAAGATACTCTAGTAATTTCTCTTCTTTTCAGTTGGATTCTATCATAGGTTTCTAAGATCTCCTTATTGGACACAACGTAAATACTTTCCTTGATGCAAACAGAATCATGAAAAGCCTGATAAGATTGATAAATTGGGTTTTGATTATCTTACACAGTTTTGAGGTTAGATTTAGGATAAGAAATCTATTGAAAACCTGGCTCGGGATAGTCAGAATTTTTGCTTTTGTGGAGTTTTCAAGGTTGACGTTGAGACCCTAATCTTGTTCATTTTTTTCTCTTGATTTTTCTCACAGAGCCAAATCTTTGACTCCATTACCCAATGAAGGCACTTGGTCTACATGTTCTTCTTGTCCCACAAGGAGACAAGATCCCTAGATGGAGCCTAATGTTGACACGAAGATTAAATTTTTCCACCCTTTAAAAATGAAGCTTCATCTTTTCCTGAGCCATGGAGCCGCCCTTAGTCACAAATAGAAAGGATTCAGAATCACCTGTTCCTTTTCAGGTTTCGAAATTCAGTTCCTCTCGAGGTGTGATCTTCAACTATCCCTTTTTCCTGACGCCGAAATCCCGAAGCCATTTCAAAATATTAAGAAATATAAAGTAAAAAGGGAGAAGAAATGAACGTTACTTTTTCTGTTGTTTACCACAAAGAAATCTTTAATTCATAATTAATCAAATCCCTAAACACAATTATCTCTCCCTTAGTCTTTCGTGATTCAGTTTTCTCTCTGCTAAAGCGTTTTCAAACTCTTCTCCTTCGAACTCCCGGTCCTCCATTTTCTGAAAAGTAAAAATTAAATAGTAATTGTCCACTAATCATGATTAATTAAAGTTTTTTAATACGAATGATTAGAGCCTCGCTAATCCCATCACAATTTCATGATCTGGGGTTTACTTGTGACATATCCCCTGACGGCAGGATCCCCGAAGTTCCGAAATGAGAAATCGCATTTTCTTTAAACAAACCCTAAGATTAAAAGATTAAGCTATTTTCAAAACATGATTAATGATGACTAAGCTCCTTTTTGCTTTTAGGGAATTAAGGAAGGAGTTGATTTTCGGGTTTTCAGTTTCGAAATCGTCGATATACGGTAGTATTAATAACAGGTAAATGCAAATATTTTTGACGTGAATTCATATCTCTAAGCATATATTTCAAATTAAAGAATTTATTTTTCATCGATGGTATCAGTACGCTCGCTACAACACAAATTTAGAGATTAATAAAGGTCATGTGTGTCGAAGTTCATTCTTAACCTTTACCTCTGTAGCGAGTCACATTTGTCCAGTTTTATACACTTTTCTCTGTAAACAGGTTTCTGGTCTAGTATAACCACCATGGCGCCCAAGAGGGCCACCAAGAAAAACGAGGAAGTCTAGACGGAGATGTTGTATCTGATACAATACCACATGCCATCGATTCCATAAAATTCTGGAGGCAGATTTTTGAAACTCTCAATTATGAAATTAAGAACTTCCCCCATGATGCCGACAACAAAATCTGAGATATAGCAGATTCTGAACTTCACAAGGTGGCTACACGGCCACAACTCCTGACTTACAACAACATTATCAGTTGGGCTTTAGAGTGAGCAGGCGTGCAGACATGGAGCATTCTGGATAGCCGAGGGGTCGTCATCGGCTCCTTCATACCAGAACATATACAAGTAATGTATAAATTGTCTTCATGTCCCAATTACATTTATAATAAAGATTTCATTAGTGAGTTTTAGAGGAAAGAATGTTTTGAGTCAGACCAAACGTATCCTGACATAATAAAAGACTGGTGGAGAAACAAAGCAAAATTCAGAGCCGACACACATGGTGTTTATGCCACAACATCTTTAAACGAGTATATGGTTTATGTGGTGATGATGTTATGTAGGCTTTTTGGCAAGAAAAGTCCTACCCACTTCCCAGTGGAATGGGTACCTCATTTTCATGAGGCCGCAGAAGGTTACAGCTTCAATTTGGATAAGATTTTATTCGATAACATAGCGAGAGAGATTATGGAATACCAGACTGCAAGATCAAAAGGCCAACCAACATCCTTTTATATGTTCGCATACATCATGGATGCTATATGTTTCTCAACTCCTTTCCCTTTGATGAATTGGAGTTGGAATCCGACTTACCCAGAGCCTATTCATGAATATCATTCTAAACTTTGGGAAGAAAATTCCAAGGATTCATTCTATGAGATTTGCCATTTCGTGGTAATACCACTACACCAAATTCTATACGACTGTGCACCCCCCCGCATTTCAGAGTTGTTCATAGGGAGCCTTCGGGAAATTGTTGACTGGTTTATAGAGGAAAATTTCTCCTACATCAGAGTTTTCAGATGTTTGATTCCTCCACATGCGCTCCCAAAATTCCTCCCTGACAAACTAGTGTGCAGGGAGGTAGCTTATCAAATAGTAACGAGTGGAATTAGGATAGAATTAAAGACAACTTAAAAGAAATCTTGGCCAGTTTTTCCCGTTCAGATTGGAAAATTTTCACTTCTCAACTTGGGTCATTCCAAGGTTGAAGTAGCAGCACTAGACAAGGTCAAATTGGTATACCTCAAGCACAGGAAGAATGATCCTTACCAGTTAGTGGGGAAACACATGGCCCACTGCAATATGAAAGCATATGAACATGAGAAGTCCCCTTGGGATGACATGTTCAAAGGGACTAAGACTTATAAAGAGGTGTTAGAACAAGTATAGACATTGTCGTTTGACTTGCAATCTAGTTCTCGGACCTTTAAGAAGCATAGATGGAGTGGTCTGCCTAAAGTACTACAAGGAGAAGTAATCACCCTTCCCCAGGAACAAGAAAATACTCCCCCAAGCTTCGAACAGGAAGCACAGGAGAAGGGCAATCCCGAAAAATTCCCACAGGATACTGAAAGCCCCCCACAAAATAAAGAGGCCTTACAGACAAAAAAACTAGAGACAGAAGCAGAGAGGAGGTCTGGGATACCTCTCGAGTCCAATAATCTCACTCCCCCTTCATTACCTACAGTTGATGTCAATATTCCTAAGGCAGTAGAAGGGAAAGGATCTACAGAGGTAGGAATTCCCATAGCTTCCTTAACCCCCTTACAGTCCGCCTTTGGATTCCCACAAATGGAATCCATATTTGTTGATGACCTCACCTCTATCTCCATAAATGAGATTCCTCCTTCTGATTATTTTTTCAGCAGAAAGAGGAAGGTGGTCGTGAAACAAGAGATGTATATGAAGGAGGGGGGTATGGTAAAAAAGCATAAAGTCTTGCTAGATGGATAGAATTTGGAGGAGGAGGATTTCACTACAGAGATAGTAGGTTCCATGGGAGCCATGGAAACAACAAACTTTTTTACCGTGGAAAACATGAGAACAAGGATAAAGAAGAGTAATAACATGATAGCTCAATTACAAGATTAGTTAAAGAATGCTGAGAAGAACATCAAAGAAGAGGTGAGTAAAAGCTTGGAGCAGACCAGGGTTGTTGAAAGGCTAGAAATTCAATCACTCAAATCAAGCCCGGATGAAATGAACCAGAGGATACAAGCAAGTCAGGTGCAGGTTGCTCAGCAAAAGGAGCATGCAGAACAGTTACAGGCTAAGTTAAATTTGATAGAAGGTCAGGTTATATATTTAAAGGATTTCCAGACCCTCTTGCTGGAAACACATACAAAGATAGAAGTCGAGCAGCAGAGACTAATCTCCAAAATAGGGATCATCCAGAATTACTTTCAAGAGGTAAGCAAATCTCTTGATAATATTATTTTACTAGAAAAGGAAGCTAAAGAAGCAAGGAATACTTTCCAGAAAGCGGTTGCTTGTTCAGGGAATAAAGAGGCGACGAAAAATCTAAAGCTCTCTGTCATGGAACAAATAAAAGGAGACATCATGCTCAAGGTATGGGAAACAAATATATCTAAGAGCAAGAAGATAGTCAAAGAAATCAAAGATGATTATGAAGGAATCTTCGATTCTTTGGATAAGCAAGCATTATGCATTGAAAAAAATGATTGCTCCAAGTCAATGGGGTAGATAAACATTGAAAAACAACAGTTGGACTGCAAAGAAGGTTTGAAGAAGATTCAGATTGAAATTTTACAATTGAACGAAATCGATGCCAACCTAATAAATAGATGGTTGGTACAACCCAGTTTAAAATTGCAAGTGATCAAGTTTTCCGACCAAGGTTTTGAAGACTAGTTCCCAAAGGTACAAAGAAAGTTTTATCTGTTTGAGACTAAAGATCTTCCAACACCTCCTAGAAACTTTGTCCATTTTCTAGAGAAATGTATTGAATGTGTAGCATCAAAGGAGGGAGAGACTTCGACTAAGCAATGAAGTATCGTTTGGAAACTCATACTGTTGGAATGATAGATAAAAAAAAGTTAATCGTGCAACGGTTAAGGTTGTAGTTTTGTAACTATTTTTCTCCTAGAAAGTGGGAGATTGTTAACCATCAAGTATGGATGACCAATGTATAAATATAGGGAACGAAGACTAAAACAAGTCTTTTTGATCTCTATGAAAAAACATTTTTTGACGAAGTAATTTTGAAGAGACTCTAAATTAATAGAAATGCAGATTGAAGATTCCAGATCTTGTCACTTCCGAGTTATGTGTTTCCCTGTCATCTCATCTTTCTTATATATGTTTAATTGATGAATGCTTAGCTACAATTTAGTACAACCTCTACTGTGGAAATTATTATTCTTGTTATTTCAAATCATTTACAGTTTTTCCTCTGTATCTTTTATCAACAGACACAAGACATGTAGATGCTTAGATATCAACATCATATGCTTCATTAATATTTTTCTCATTTCATAGTCTTCTGTTACAATGTGAGATTCCTCTGAAATTGATGCCTCACTTTGCTAATAGCTTTATGTTTTTCTCGATATCATGCATGTTTCTTTTCTTTAAAATTTAACTTAGATACAAGAAAAGGCCTACAATTTGGTCATACTATTTATTTGTGTTTTGACATCATTCTTGTTACATTGTGGAATAGAGATAACCAACCTAAAAAAGAAAACACAAAACTTTATCCTCCTTTACTTTCCTCCTTCATGACAGTACCAGTTGCAAGGCAGCCTAACATCGAGCCCAGTCTCTCGGATCAAACCAGCATTGCTCTAAATTTATTTAACACTATTTTACAAACAACAAATAACCGGGTTGACTTAGAACGTTCATGGGCAGCAATTGAGAGAGATATTAGTATCCAGGAAAACTGGGAATTTCGACAGAGACAGTTGAGAAACTGACAATAGCCTTTACCTTTTTATCAGTCTTTTTTCTATTCTTAGCTCCCTCTGTTTTTTCAGATGCATTGACAGTATACTTTAAGGCCTTAAAGTATAAACTCAGGAACAACAAATACATAAGGGAAAGATGTTGAAAATGAAAGTAAAGAGGAACACATAACTCAGGGTTGACAGAATTTGGAATCTCCATTTTGTATTCTCATTAATCACTGTAAAAACTTCTCTAGTACAATTGTCCGCAAAAAAAATCCCTTTCTCAGTCTTACGAAATTATATTTATACAAAGTCCCCAATTCTTGGCGGATGGTGATTTCCTAACTCCTAGGGGCTAACGGTTACAAAATTGCAAACTTGAACCGTTTGCATGGTTATCTTTTATTTTTCTATCATCTTGATAATATGAGCCTATAGTATGATACTTCATTGCTTCTTCGAAGTATCTCCTTCTTTTGGTCCGAGACATTCAATACATTTTTCTAGAAAATGCACAAAAAATCTAGGAGGTTCAGGTATATCCTTTGCCTCGAACAGATAAAACTTTCTTTGAAGTTTCAGGAATCAGTATTCAATATCTTTGTCAACAAACTTAATTGATTGCAATTTTAAATTTGGCTTCACCAACCACCTGTCTATTTGGGTAACATCAATTTCCTTTAATTGCGAAATTTCAACCTGAAATTCATTCAAGTTCTCTTTGAGTTTCATTTGATGTCTTACAATATTGATCTGTCCTAGTAACCCAGGGGAATCATATTCTCCAATACCTAACGATCCTTTGTCTATTAAATCAAAGGTATCTTTGCAATCATCCTTTGACTTCCTTGGCCATTTTCTTACTTTTAGCTATGTTGGCCTCCCATACTTTAAGCATGATATCACCCCTAATCTGATCTGCAATAGACAACCTTGGATTTTCTGATACCTCTTCTTTTGTCGAAAGTACAACATCTTTTTGAAAAGTATCCCGGGCTGCTTTAGCCTCTTTTTCTTTAAAAACAATGTTATCGAAAGATTGACTTACTTCTTGGAAATAGTTCTAAATAACTTCTACTTTAGAAATTAATCTTTGTTTCTTTGCTTCTATCTTCATATGCACCTCCAATGCCTGGGCTTGAAATTTTTTTAAATCTATCACCTGATTTTGAATAGAATTCAGCCTATACTGCAACTGTCTCGCTAATTCTTCCTGATGGATGACTTGTCCCTGACTGGCTTGCATCTTCTTATACATCTCATCCAAACTAGATTTGAGCAGTTGAATCTCCTATTTGTCAGAAGCTCTAGCCTGTTCTATCCCTTTGTTTATCTCCTCTCTGATATATTTCTCAGTATTTTTTATTTGACCTTGCAGTTGGGCTATCATTTGATCCTTCTGCTTCAACCTTGTTTTCAGATTGTCAACTATGAATAAATTGGTTGTTTCTAAATCTCCCATAGAGCCTTCTACCTCTGTGGAGAAATATTCCTCTTTTAAGTTTTTTCCATCTACGAGCACTCTGTGTTTCTTTACCATTGTGCCTCCTTTCGAATGCATTTCTTATTTCACTACTGCTTCCTCTTCTTACTAAAAAAATAATTAGAGGAAGGTATCTCTTATCTAGAGATTGGAGTGAGGTCACTTACATATATAACTTCTAGTTGAGGAGTCCCAAATGTTTACTGTAAAGGAGTCAATGATGTAATAGGGCTGCCCAACTCTGTAGATTGGGTTTCTCCTGTTGTTTTGAGAATATCAACAGGAATAGTTGATGATGAAGGTGAAATCGTTTGACTCGACTTTGAATGAGTCTCGGATTTGGAATTTGTTTCAGACCTTGGATTCTTTGATTTCTCCTTTGTATCCCCTTTATCTTGAGATTTTGATTGGAAACCTAGAGGTATCTCTTCCTGTTTCGAAGGAGGGGTTATTGATTCTCCTTGTAATATTTTTGGCAAGCCACTTCGTCTGTGCTTCTGGAAATCAAGAAAGTTGGTTTGCAGGTCAGGGAGTAACGCCTGGACCTTCTCTAATATCTCCTCATATGCTCTGGCTCCTTTGAACATGTCATCTCAAGGGGAGTCTTCATGCTCAAATGCTTTCATGTTGCAATGAGCTAGATGATTTCCCACAATTTGGTATGGTTCATGCTTTCTGAGTTCAAGATATACGAGGTTAATGTCTTCTAATGTTGTGGCTTCCACTTTAGAATGCCCAAGATTAAGTAATGAAAACTTCCCAATCTGTACAAGAAAAACTGGCCAGAATTTCTTTTGATCTGCCTTTAACTCAGTACCGATTCCTCTTGTTATTATCTGGTATGCCACTTCTCTGCACACCAGTCTATCAATGAGAAATTTAGGAAGAGCATGGGGGGGAATTGAACAACTGAAGACTCTGACATAAGAGAAATTTTCTTCGATAAACCAATGTGAAACCACTCTGAGGTTTCCCACGATTAGCTCTAAAATACGCGGGGGTGCATAACCATACAAAATTTGGTGCACAGGTATCACTACGTAGTGACATATTTCATAAAATAAATCTTTGACATTCTCTTCCCATAGTTTAGAGTGATAAACATGAATGGGTTCAGCACAGGCTGGGTTCCAACTCCAATTCATCAAGGGGAATGGAGTGATGTAACAGATAGCATCCATAATATATGCAGACATGTAAAAACATATAGGTCGACCTTTCGATTTTTCCATCTGGTAATCCTTAATCTCTTTAGCTAGGCTATCTGACAGGATTTTGGCCCAGTTGAAGGTGAAAACCTATGCTACCTCATGTATAATTGGTACCCATTTTGCAGGGAAATGGGTAGGGATTTTTCTCCCAAAAAATCTACATAGCATCAAAGCTATATAAACCATGTATTTGTTTAACGGAGCTGTGGCATAAATGCCATGGGTATCAGCTCTAAATTTTGTTGGAATTCCCCACCATTCTTTGATTATACCAAGATATGTTTGATCAAATTCCGTACACTCCTTTATTTGAAATTCCTCTACAAATTCGGAATTATAAATGTATTTAGAAGTAGGGGACAGTTTATACATTACTTGAATATGCTCTGGTCGGAATGAGTCGACGATGACCTTTTGGCTATTTAGAATGCTCCTTGTTTGAATGTTGGTTTTCTCTAAAGCCCAGCTTATCATGTCATTGTATGGCATGAGTCTCAGTCGTGTGGCTATCTTGTGGAGCTCAGACTCAGCTATATCTCTGAGTTTATTTTCAGTCTTTTCGTTCTCGAAATCGTTGGGGCAGTTCCTAATCTCATGTCTAGGAGTTCAAAAATCTGCCTCCAGGACTTGATTGAATCCACAGCATGTGGCGTAGTATCGGATATAACATCTCCATCCAGATTTGAACTTTCACATGCCTCCTCACTCTTCTTTGGTGATTTTCTGGGTGCCATGATGTTCGTGTTAAAATGAAAGCCTGTTATAGAGAAGAAATGTGTAAGCTCTTTTGAATGTAACTCGCTTCTATTCTGAAAATAAGAATGAAATTCTAAATAACAAACCTTTATTAATCCTTAACTTGTCTTAAATTGAGCGTACCGATACAGGCGATAAAAATTAAATTCTTTAATGGGGATGGTACGCCTGGAGATATGCACTTTACGTTAAAAATATCTCCATTGATCCGTTATAGAAACTGCCACATATCGGCGATTCAAAAATGGGATTTTGAAAGGAGTGTCTTTGAAAACTCCCGAATAGAGAAACGCAAAAAGTCACTTAATATCATTAATCCTATTTTAAAGTTAAGTTAATTATGCTTAAGTGCTTAATACTTTCGGGATTTCAAACTTCAGGGTTTCTCGAGTGTGGAAAAAAATGATAACTCTTTTGATTTTCCAAAATGTGACTGATTAACGATTTGTTAAGTATTGTTTAAAATTTAATTAATCTCGATTAAAAAGGGATTTCGTAAAAAAGTGCATCGGGACATTGAACTGTTGTTTAAGTTGAGATAGTCGAAAAAGAACATACGAAAGGCTTAGAAATCTGTTAAACATTTTTAATTATTCCTTGTAATTCAGTTTAATTTCTTTTAAACAATACTTTCGGGACTTCGGTATCATGACTTTGGAGTTGTTATTAAAAATCATTCTTCGTGAATAGCCGAACCCCGAAACCCGAAACTCTTGAAAGACTTTGACTCCTTTTTAGAACTAAGGACGGCTCCATAACCAAAGAAAAATTGAGTTTTAAGGTTATAAGAAAAAAAATAAACTGTGTTTCAACAGATTTCATGACATACAAGGGGTTGTAGTGTCTCATTTATGGGTTCCTTTGTAAAGGGTGTGTTGCGCCTTCGTTTTCAATGCAACCTTTTTCAAATCCCATTTATTGTCTTTTATTCTTTTAGGATGTTTCCAGGTTGAAGCCAAGGTGGGGCTTCTACCTAAGCATGAAAAAAAGTGCCCACCTTGACTCTACCTTGGTCACATCATGCTTCTCCAAGTTGAAAACATGTGTGGTTTTTCTACCTAAGAATTAAAAACAATGCCCACACATGCTCCACCTTGGTTGGCATTTTGTTATTAGTATATTTTCATGGGTCCCGTCAGTTTCTTATGAGAGACATTTCATTTTTCTTTGGATACTTGGGTGAGCATCGAGAAGGTTAATGATTGGATTTTATCTTTTGTCATCTACAAGCCTCTGGGCATTCATCCCCTTCTTCCCGTGAAATGAGGGACAACCCCTTCTTGGATCAGTATACCCGAAAATCCAAAAAGGTGATGATATGAGGGGATGAAGCGTGGAAAGTGACAAGTATGGTCAAGAATGGAATGATGACTCATCAAGAGGACCTCCCAATGGTAGACCTATCCCTAAGGGTGACCCACTTACTAGGGCGCAATGTCAACCACTAAAGTGAAACAAGGAAACGAGCATAATGTCCAAGCAAACATTACATAATCAAAAGAATTAATAGATGCAACAAACTCAAATGCCTAAAATATTGAAATGACACTCA
>JASDQU010739263.1:192618-203245 GCA_032191745.1 Picea mariana | reverse complement strand
AAAAAAAAAAAAAATTGTGTTTCTTGAAAGAAACACAATTTTTTTTCATGTATTTCCAATTTATCTCATTGTGGATCTATCAAAATTATGCAAAGTGTGCACTCATTGGATTTGGAATTTAATTCTACATCCAATGAGTGCCTACATTTGAAATTTGAGTAAACCTACAAGGAGATGAGTCAAAAATATGATTTCAAAAAAAAATGTTTTCTTCATTTCCCTCCAAAAATATTTACCCTTATGATTGACATCATCATCTTGAATCCTACTAGTTTTTTTATTGTTGATTTTGATAGTACATTTTTTTGTTTTGAGGATCACTTTTTTACCTCAAAATTCCCCTAATGATCAATTTATTGCAAAATTTGTTTTTAGATACCCAAATCATAGAGTGCATATGCAATTAATTAGTGGCCTCCACGATGTGCATGCATCAGTTGGAAAGGAGATGCCTCAAGGTTTCAACCATTGATTTGTGAAAGGAAGCAAATCCACTCATGTGTGAAGCCAAGTGATTCGTAAATGGTAGATTTATTGTAATGCCCCATATTGTTAAATAAATAATAATAATAATAATAATAAATAAATAAAAAATAAATAAACAAAAGGTATGAAAATAGAAGAAAAATAATAATAAATACGGGGAATTACACTTATAGCCCGTCCATCTCCTCGACATGAAAACCAACACAATTCTAATTGTCTTCTTCTTCTATTCTTTCAACATAAGACCATTGTTAATTCATTCATAATAAGACAAGACTTTTATCTACACACTAGCTAGACATAAAATAACCAATACAATGTTTAATCTTATAACTAGCAATTGTGAAGAAATCGATTCTATGAGTGAGAGAGAGACCAAGACCAAACGCACACTAAATCAAGTTAACCTTTCAGGGAAAAAATAGTCTAAGTAGAAAAGTTATTCACTAACAACTAAGTCACCTAGTCTCAAAGGGAAACCAACCCAATGGTCAATATTCACACAAAGTCGCCATGAATCCATTACCCACGCCATATTTGTGTCTTAAACGGTCATACCGTCCAAACCTTGTCAGGTATGCTCGTTCAAACCGAATATTGTGCACATGAGCATTACTACACTTATTCACATAAGTTTTAATGCCCCAAATCAACTGTGAGGTGTGTGTGCACTCGAGGATATCAACCAATAATTCATGGGATGCCAAGAAACAATTTTTAGAGCATGGGCACTGTAGACAACAAGAAAATGATTCATGGGATGCCCAGAAACAATGTTTAGATCCTGAGCACAGTGGATAGCAAGAGAATGATTTGTGGGACACCTAGAAACAATGTTTAGAGCGTGGGAATTGTGGACAACAAGAGAACGATTCATGGGACACCCATAAGCAATGTTTAAAGTGTGGGCATTGTGGACAACAAGAGAACGATTCATGGGGTGCCCAAAGGAAAGCATACAACGTGTGGGTTGTGAGGATACTTCAACCAACAATCAATTAGCCACAAGGAGTGAGAGAAATAATTCTCAATAACTATAATAACCATATTATCAACTACCTAGTAAGTAGCAACAACTCTAAAGGGGGAGCCATCCATTTCCAAGATCTAGAATCAATTCTACGGTGGCAAACAAAGAGTTGTTGGGATTTTTTTTCACCATTAACCAATGTCTTGTGCAAACTAACCTCCCACACAGAAAATTATTGAGTCCTTATCTTGTTAGATTCTCAACAAAGGTAAGTTAATTAATGAACAGAAATTAAAATGCAACCAAACTCAATGAACCACCCAATAAACTAATGCAGCATCATACTTAACAGATGGAAAGAGAAAAAACACACACTTGAGACAAGATTTTACCCTGGAAACCCAAATGGGAAAACCAACATTCAATTGGCTTCGACCAGGATTTTATTATGCAACAATGGGTAGAGGTTATAGGCTCTCTAGTTTAGCTTGATGCTTCTCAGTGAAATATGGACATCGTTCATCTTCCTTCTTTACCAAACAATCCCTTATCCATCTCAATGAACCAACATATAGGAGGCATGCTCAGTTGAGGGGATAGTTGGAAGGTAAAGCCTCCCCAACCCTTCAGCTCCCCCAAGCTCGTTTCTACTCCTTTCGTTTGTCCTTTCGTCTTTTTGTACATAGGGAGAAGGTTTATGAGACTTTATTTATTTTCAATACATCATTTTTTTTTACAATAAAACTCTACCTTATCCTTACATCATGTGCTAAACAAAGTTACCAACTTAACGAGAACTCTCCAAAGTTCTTTTTTTTTTAGAGTAGCTATTTTTCCCCCTGTTTCAAAAAGTGGTACTACCAGTAGCACCATTTTTGGGGGAGGCGGTTAAAATTGCAACTCGTTGCAACTTGTTTGAAATTGCACCCTTGACATTATGAACAAAACCCTAAAATTGACCCTTGAATCGAGAAGTGATGCTACCAGTAGCACCACTTTTTTTTTGGAGTTAAAACTATGACCTAATTGAAATTGTGGCATCGACCATTGGCATCACCGCAAATAAAACACTGAAAATAGACTCCTAAATCTAAAAATATTATTACTTGATAGTTTATTTATTAACTAATTTTATTTTATTTTTTTAATTTACAAAAATTCAAAGCGGCTAGAGGCCTGAAGCAAAATGGCAGTTTTACAGTTTCCCCTATGACTCTTGAGTCTTTCATGATACTTATAAAAAATGCTACAGATCTTCCACGTATATATTCATGCATAGAAAAATAACAAAAATGATGTTTTTCATTGCATATAGTTAACCTAATTGAGTTTTAGTTCTATATCCACCTCTCCTGGTTTAGCTTCCAAATTGTCTTGCGCGTGTTGGTGTGGCAGAGGTTGGAGAACTTTGCAATATGCAAATGACCCTTCTAATGGCTCTAGTCTCTGGAGATCAAATGATTCTAAGGGGTGACTCTGGATATGCCCTTCGAAGAGACCAAAGTTGTTAACCGCACAGAGCTAATTCTTCATTTCGCTTTGCCTCATATTCCTGCAATTGACAGGCAAGTTGGGAGTTTGAGGTGCGTAGGGACTCCATTTCTATTTGTTGTGTCTGCACTCGGTCGTGTAGCCTTTCCAATTGGCACTCTATACAATCACAAGGAGCATTTCTTTGGTGCCACATGATGGAAACAACCCTACAAGAAAGTGAGTGTTTCCAGCAGAGAGTTCGCCAAATAATTCCAATGCATAACCAACACTTCCAATGCCTCCATATGTCATTGATCATCTGGCCACAATTCTGGTGATATTCTTTAATTGAACTGATTATGAAGACCAAGCCAAGAAAGGACGACATCATACACTGTAATGATGAAGAGGCGTGTGATTTCTTTGTAAGAGGCAAGGATTTTGATGTAGAACCCGCGTGTAATGTGACACCTACAAGGCCGATGGGGATGGCTTCATGGATTCGGACCTGAGTTGAGAATAAAATCCCACATAAATCTATTAGCTCTCATGGAGCTAAATTAATTACAATTGCATTGAGATGATAGAGCATGTGTGGAAATGAGGTGTGGCCTCGGGAGTAAGCTAACTAGGGAGCAATTTTCCCTCTTTTCAGGGAAAAAAATGGGCTTGAATCCGGCCAGATTTTTAGGGGTAGCCTGAGTTTGGCATGGATCAAAGTTCCATGCATTTTAGAACCTTACCCTAGGGGTTTTGATCCATTTTAAACCAACCCAAATGCTTAGAAAATCGATCAGACTTTTAAAGTAACTATGTGGCCTCGTGTCTCTAGTACGAGGAATCCTCCTGGTACAATGTGATTTTGGGTGACGTTAGATTCTCCAATACAGATGGGAGGTGGGGTCACATCCCCTCCGGATCCTTTCTTTTCAAAATTTAATTTCATGAACCATAATTTCTCATTGAGAGATTTTAAATTTTTGTCAATTTGCATTTATGATTTTATGGGAGATAAGATTGAGAGTAGTCCTCATTTATTTAGACTACCAACTACGCCAAATGCTTTGCTTCTTTAGCTAGGGCATCTGCCTTCCCGTTCTACTTTCTATAAATATGATAGTAGCTCACAGAATTGAATTTTGGTTCCAGATTCCTTATTTATTGGTAGATCTGCATAAGACTAGGATGGGAATTTTTTATTAATCTTTGTATCCCCTTGATGATCATATCAAAGTCACCAATGACAATTAGGTGAGCATGTTTATCTCTTGGGATGAAATTCATACCCATATATATTGCAAGAGACTCTGCTTGATTTTTTTTTGTTTGTTTCCTAACCCCAAGAATACTCAATAGTCTTATTTCCTTTGGAGTCAAAGATGACTCCCCCAGCACCTAGCGTCCCTCATTTTTTGAATTTTTTTATTAAAATTTGAGATTTGCATTTTTTTCTTTATTTCTAAAAGATTTTTTTTTCTTTAAAAAATAGGAATTTGTTTAGGGTTTTTTTTCCAATTTGATTATTTTCTTAATGTAAATTATTAAAAAAACAAAATAAGTTAATAAATAAATTATCAAGTAATAGCACTTTTAGGTTTAGGAGTCCATTTTCAATGTTTTATTTACGGAGGTGTAAGTGGTCAAGGCCATAGTTTCAATTAGGTCATAGTTTTAACTCCAAAAAGAAAGTGGTGCTATTGGTAGCCTCACTTCTTGAATCAAGGGTCAATTTCAAGGTTCTATTCACAATGTCAAGGGTGTGATTTCAAACAAGTTGCAATTTTAACCACCTCCCAAAGAAATGATGCTACCGGTAGCACCACTTTTTTACTTGGGGGTTGATTTTGGTGTTTTACCCAAAAATATGATATTTTTGGGCTAGAGTTCTCATTTTGAGGTCATAGTTCTCATTAAGTTGGTAACTTTGTTGTTAGTCTTATTTTTTTTTAAATGCAAGGGTAGACATCGATCATGATGGCATGGGGCACTTCACGCCAACAAACCAGTCTCTTCTTCGTCCATAGCCTCGAACCTTTCCCATGTCAGTAATTGTAGATCATGTGCCTTAGCCAATTATTTCTTTTTCAGATCCGACTCATATCACTCTTCATAATTGGGAATATTTTATTCCTCAAAAGATACCAAGGATACATGAGGGAACTTTCTTGCAATCTAGTTCCTCTCATACCACTTCACCTTCCTTGGATTTTGTCCTTTAATACCAATCTACCACATCTCTTGTTGTCCTCTGCATGTTATTCGTTCTTTGCATTGAAAAACGGTGTCCTCTTTCAACTCTTCTAGAGTGCGTGGTGCAATTTTTTCAGTAGTAGGAAAAACCTGATATTGCTTCTCCTCATCTGAAATGGATGGTTCAAACAATTTGAAATACTCCACATTCACCATCAAAATGAGTTGCATACAAGGGGGAAGTATTGGCTTGAAGACATTCTCATTCACATGTTCAATGATATCAAATGGTCCATATCTGAGGGGCTTGAGTTTCTTTATCGCTCCTTGCAATTGTTCCTTATGGAGTTATAGCCAGACCTTGTCTCCAACATATAATTCGTGATCCTACATGTGCTAGTCATGCCTAGATTTATACAGTTATTGGATCTTCTCAAGCTGCTCTTGAACCCTTAGATGTATCTACCTAGTTTTTTCCACGAATGTGCTTTCCTTATGTTCACCCCCTTGTATCCTTTCTTCATCCTTTTTCTTTCCATAAACAAGTTCGAATGGTGAAGGAGGTAAGTAGACAAGATAGATCTCGAAAAGAGACATATTGGTGGAAGTATGGAGTGCTTTGTTGTAGGAGTGTTGGATGTAAACTAGTTATTCGTCCCAAGTCTTTGAATGTTTGTTATTGTATCCTCTTAGCAATCGTACCAGTTATTCATCCCAAGTCTCTTCTTCATCCATAGCCTCGAACCTTTCCCATGTCGGTAATTGTAGATCATGTGCCTTATCCAATTGTTTCTTATTTGGATCTTACTCATATCACTCTTCATAATTGGAAATATTTTATTCCTCAAATATACCAAGGATAGATGAGGGAACTTGCTTGCAATCTGGTTCCTCTCATACCACTTCACCTTCCTTGGATTTTTTCCTTTAATACCAATCTGCCACATCTATTGTTGTCCTCTGCATGTTATTCGTTATTTGCATTGAAAAACGGTGTCCTCTTTCAACTCTTCTAGAGTGTGTGGTGAAAATTCTTTAATAGTAGGAAAAACCTGATATTCCTCCTCATCTAAAATGGACGGTTCAAACAATTTCAAATACTCCACATTCACCATCAAAATGAGTTGCATATAAGGGGGAAGTATTGGCTTGAAGACATTCTCATTCACTTGTTCAATGATATCAAATGGTCCATATCTAAGGGGCTTGAGTTCTTTATCACTCCTTGCAATTGTTCCTTGTGAAGTTATAGCTAGACCTTGTCTCCAACATATAATTTGTGATCCTGCATGTGCTAGTCATGCCTAGCTTTATACAGTTGTTGGCTCTTCTCAAGCTGCTCTTGAACCCCTAGATATATCTGCCTAATTTTTTCCATGAATGTGTTTTCCTTATGTTCATCCCCTTGTATCCTTGCTTCATCCTTTTGCTTTCAATAAACAAGTTCGAATGGTGAAGGAGGTAAGTAGCCAAGATAGATCTTGAAAAGAGACATATTGGTGGAAGTATGGAGTGCTTTGTTGTAGAAGTGTTGGATGTAAACTAGTTATTCGTCCCAAGTCTTTGAATGTTTGTTATTGTATCCTCTCAGCAATTGTACCAGTTATTCATCCCAAGTCTCTTCTTCGTCCATAGCCTCGAACCTTTCCCATGTCAGTAATTGTAGATCATGTTCCTTAGCCAATTGTTTCTTATTCGAATCCGACTCATACCACTCTTCATAATTGGGAATATTTTATTTCTCAAAAGATACCAAGGATAGATGAGGAACTTGCTTGCAATCTGGTTCCTCTCATACCACTTCACCTTCCTTGGATTTTTTCCTTTAATACCAATCTGCCACATCTCTTGTTGTCCTCTGCATGTTATTTGTTCTTTGCATTGAAAAACGGTGTCCTCTTTCAACTTTTCTAGAGAGTGTGGTGTAAATTCTTCAATAGTAGGAAAAACCTGATATTCCTCCTCCTCATTTGAAATGGACGGTTCAAACAATTTCAAATACTCCACATTCACCATCAAAATTAGTTGCATATAAGGGGGAAGTATTGGCTTGAAGACATTCTCATTCACTTGTTCAATGATATCAAATGGTCCATATCTGAGGGGCTTGAGTTTCTTTATCGCTCCTTGCAATCGTTCCTTGTGGGGTTATAGCCAGACCTTGTCTCCAACATATAATTTGTGATCCTACATGTGCTAGTCATGCCTTAGCTTTATACAGTTGTTGGCTCTTCTCAAGCTACTCTTGAACCCTTAGATGTATCTGCCTAATTTTTTCCACGAATGTGCTTTCCTTATTTTCATCCCCTTGTATCCTTGCTTCATCCTTTTGCTTTCCATAAACAAGTTCGAATGGTGAAGGAGGTAAGTAGCCAAGATAGATCTTGAAAAGAGACATATTGATGGAAGTATGGAGTGCTTTGTTGTAGGAGTGTTGGATGTAAACTTGTTATTCATCCCAAGTCTTTGATTGTTTGTTATTGTATCCTCTCAACAATCATACCAGCGTTCGGTTAACAACCTCAGTTTGTCCATCGGACTGAGGATGGAATGCAGTTGAATACTTTAATTTGATATCCATTCTTTCCTAAAGTGTTGTCCAAAATAATCCCATAAACCTTTTGTCTCGATCAGATATGATGGAGGTTGGAAACCCAAAGTGTACCCAAACATGGTTGAATAATAGTTCAATTTCCTCTTGTCTGGATATGTTCTTCTTCCATGGGATGAGAACGCACATTTTGTTGAAGCAGTCCACCACAATAAACAAGTATTCATGGCCTCTATGATTCATAAGAAAACCTCCAACAAAGTCCATAGAGATGATATCCCAAGGCTTACTTGGTACTGGCAATGGAATGTACAAGCCAATTTTTCGATTGTTTGGCTTGATAGAACTACAAAGAACACAACTTCTAACAAAATTTTCCACATGTTCCTACATCTTTAGCCAATATGCACACCGTTGCATATTTTCCACTATCTTTGTCACACCAAAATGTCTAGCAACTCTAGAAGTGTGTGCTTCTCTCATAAATTGAACTCTTTTGTACTGAGGTATGTATAGTTTGTTTAGATTATATTATATAGCATCCCATCTTGGAGGTGGTATTCATTTCCTTCCATGGCAGTGGTTGGCCTCTCCTTTGGTTTCCTGAAATCTTCATCTCCCTCGTAGTCTTCACTTAGAAGTTCACGAGTGAATGGCTCAAGCTCCATTATCACTCCAACAGAGAGTTCGCCCAACTCCATATGCCAATGATCATCTGGCCACAATTCTAGTGATATTCTTCAATTGAACTGATTACTAAGACCCAACCAAGAAAAGACGGCATCATACACTGTAATGATGAAGAGGCGTGTGAATTATTTGCAAGAGGCAAGGATTTTGATGTAGAACCTGCGTGTAATGTGACACCTTCAAGGTCGATGGGGATGGCTTCATGGATTCGGACCTGAGTTGAGAATAAAATCCCACATAAATCGATTAGCTCACATGGAGCTAATTAATTACAATTGAATTGAGATGATAGAGCATGTGTGGAAATGAGGTGTGGCCTCGGGAGTAAGCTAACAAGGGAGAAATCTTCCCTCTTTTCAGGGAAAAAAATGGGCCTGAATCCGGCCAGATTTTCAGGGGTAGCCTGAGTTTGGCATGGATCAAAGTTCCATGCATTTCAAAATCTTACTCCAGGGGTTTTTCCCCATTTTAAACCAACCCAAATGATCAGAAAATCGATCAAACTTCTAGATCAGCTGAAAATTTCAAACTCCATCACCAGAAAACATGCCGGAAAAGTAACACGGACGGAAGATTGCTCCCGAGTTAGTCCACTCGGTGGCCTCATGTCTCTAGTACGAGGAATAATCCTGGTACAATGTGAGTTCGGGTGACGTTAGATTCTCCAATATGGATGGGAGGTGGGGTCACATCCCCTATTGATCCTTTCTTTTCAAAATTTAAATTCGTGAACCATAATTTCTCATTGAGAGATTTTAAAATTTTGCCAGTTTGCATTCTGATTTTATGGGAGATAATATTGAGAGTAGTCCTCATTTATTTGGAGTGTGGATTGCTCCAAATGCTTTTCTTATTTGGCTAGGGAATCTGCCTTCTCGTTCTACTTTCTATAACTATGATAGTAGCTCACAAAATTGAATTTTGGTCCCATATTCCTTATTTATTGGTAGATCTGCATAAGACTAGGATGCAAATTTTTAATTAATCTTTGTAGCCCCTTGATGATCATATCAAAGTCACCAATGACAATTAGGTGAGCATATTTATCTGTTGGGATGAAATGCATGCCCATATATATTGCAAGAGCCTCTGCTTGATTATTTTTTTTATTTCCTAACCCCCAAGAATACTCAATAGTCTTATTTCCTTTGGGGTCAAATGTGACTCCCCCGACACCTACCATCCCTCATTTTTTGAATTTTTGGATTAAAAATTGTGATTTGCATTTTTTTTCAACAAAAAATGTTTATTTTTTCTTTATTTCTAAAAGATTTTTTTTTTCTTTAAAAACAAGGAATTTGTTTAGGGTTTTTTTTCCCAATTTGATTATTGTCTTAATGTAAATTATTAAAAAAAATGAGTTAATAAATAAATTATCAAGTAATAACACTTTTAGATTTAGGAGTCCATTTTCAGTGTTTTATTTGCGGAGGTGTCAGTGGTCAAGGCCATAGTTTCAATTAGGTCAGAGTTTTAACTCCAAAACAAAAGTGGTGCTATTGGTAACATCACTTCTCGATTCAACGGTCAATTTCAAGGTTTTATTCACAATGTCAAGGTGTGATTTCAAACAAGTTGCAATTTTAACCACCTCCCAAAAAATTGTGCTAGGTAGCACCACTTTTTTATTTGGGGGTTGATTTTGGTGTTTTACCCAAAAATATGATATTTTTGGGGTAGAGTTCTTATTTTGAGGTCACAGTTCTCATTAAGTTGGTAAATTTGTTGTTAGCCTTATGATTTTTTTAAATGAAGGGGTGTACATCGATCATGATGGCATGGGCCCCTTCATTCCAAAAAACCAGTCTCTTCTTCGTCCATAGCCTTGAACCTTGCCCATGTCGGTAATTGTAGATCATGTGACTTAGCCAATTGTTTCTTATTCGGATCTGACTCATATCACACTTTATAATTGGGAATATTTTAGTCCTCAAAAGATACCAGGGATAGATGAGCGAACTTGCTTGCAATCTGGTTCCTCTCATACCACTTCACCTTCTTTGGAGTTTGTCCTTTAATACCAATATGCCACATCTCTTATTGTCCTCTGCATGTTATTTGTTATTTGCATTTCAAAATGGTGTCCTCTTTCAACTCTTCTAGAGTGTGTGGTACAAAGTCTTCAACAGTAGGAAGAACTTGATATTCCTCCTCCTCATTCAACATGGACAGTTCAAACAATTTCAAAGACTCCACCTTCACCATCAAAATGAGTTGCATATAAGGGGGAAGTCTTAGCTTGAAGACATTCTCATTCACTTGTTCAA
>JASDQU010739263.1:176777-192568 GCA_032191745.1 Picea mariana | reverse complement strand
CCACTTAAATGTTCAAGTACAAGATGATTCAAAATGAAAATGTCTCCTTGGTATATATAGGAGACTAGGAGGTATAATTACAACTAATGGCCTAAAGCCGACATAAATAAAATAACATTACTAATATAATATGCCCCAATTAAGGGGTAATGAGTCAATATTAGGGCTTAACAACCTCTCATATAGTTCCCCAAGAGCATGCACCAAAATAAGATTCAACAAGATAATACGAGTAGCAAATACCAACGATTGACACTAGAGAGAACCATTTTCAATTACTTCAAAAATGTCCTCGTTCCAAGATCCTCTAAAACCAACAACCCATTTGGAATTCCTTTAAGGATATGATGCCTTTATCTCACTTGGAATGGCTACCCATGATCTCTGCCCATGCAAAACCCATGTGAAGAGTAGAAGCCGCGCATAGTTTCCTTGATCGTGTTGCCTAAAGAATCATAGATGGAAGTCATTTCTATTCCATCGATACTAAATCTCATTAGGGGAAATTTGATATATAAAATGGACCCCCTAAAAAAAATATTAAAATAAGAGTTATGAATTTTCGAAGGGGAAGAAGAAAAACTACTTTTTTTAATCATATTTTTGGCATATCTCCTTGTAGGTTTATTCAAATTTCAAGTGTAGGAACTTGTTGGACACATAATTAAATTCCACATCCAATGAGTGCACACTCTGCATACTTTCGATAGACCCATAGTGAGATAAACTGGAAATACATGAAAAAAAATTATGTTTCTTAAACTAGAAATACATAAAAACAAAAACTAAAAAAATTGTGTTTCTTGAAAGAAACACAATTTTTTTTCATGTATTTCCAATTTATCTCATTGTGGATCTATCAAAATTATGCAAAGTGTGCACTCATTGGATTTGGAATTTAATTCTACATCCAATGAGTGCCTACATTTGAAATTTGAGTAAACCTACAAGGAGATGAGTCGAAAATATGATTTCAAAAAAAAATGTCTTCTTCATTTCCCTCCAAAAATATTTACCCTTATGATTGACATCCTCATCTTGAATCCTACTGGTTTTTTTATTGTTGATTTTGATAGTACATTTTTTTGTTTTGAGGATCACTTTTTTACCTCAAAATTCCCTTAATGATCAATTTATTGCAAAATTTGTTTTTAGATACCCAAATCATAGAGTGCATATGCAATTAATTAGTGGCCTCCACGATGTGCACGCATCAGTTGGAAAGGAGACACGTCAAGGTTTCGACCATTGATTTGTGAAAGGAAGCAAATCCACTCATGTGTGAAGCCAAGTGATTCGTAAATGGTAGATTTATTGTAATGCCCCATATTGTCAAATAAATAATAATAATAATAATAATAAATAAACAAAAGGTATGAAAATAGAAGAAAAATAATAATAAATACGGGGAATTACACTTATAGCCCGTCCATCTCCTCGACATGAAAACCAACACAATTCTAATTGTCTTCTTCTTTTATTCTTTCAACATAAGACCATTGTTAATTCATTCATAATAAGACAAGTCTTTTATCTACACACTAGCTAGACATAAAATAACCAATACAATGTTTAATATTATAACTAGCAATTGTGAAGAAATCGATTCTATGAGTGAGAGAGAGACCAAGACCAAACTCGCACTAAATCAAGTTAACTTTTCAGGGAAAAAACAATCTAAGTAGAAAAGTTATTCACTAACAACTAAGTCACCTAGTCTTAAAGGGAAACCGACCCAATGGTCAATATTCACACAAAGTCGCCATGAATCCATTACCCACTCCATATTTGTCTCTTAAAGGTCGTACCATTCAAACCTTGTCAGGTATGCTTGGTCAAACCGAATATTGTGCACATGAGCATTACTACACTTATTCACATAAGTTTTAACGCCCCAAATCAACTGTGAGGTGTGTGTGCACTCAAGGATATCAACCAATAATTCATGGGATGACTAGAAACAATTTTTAGAGCATGGGCACTGTAGACAACAAGAAAATGATTCATGGGACGCCCAGAAACAATGTTTAGATCCCGAGCACAGTGGACAGCGAGAGAATGATTTATGGGACACCTAGAAACAATGTTTAGAGCGTGGGAATTGTGGACAACAAGAGAACGATTCATGGGACACCCATAAGCAATGTTTAAAGTGTGGGCATTGTGGACAACAAGAGAACGATTCATGGGGTGCCCAGAGGAAAGAATACAACGTGTGGGTTGTGAGGATACTTCAACCAACAATCAATTAGCCACAAGGAGTGAGAGAAATAATTCTCAATAGCTATAATAACCATCTTATCAACTACCTAGTAAGTAGCAACAACTCTAAAGGGGGAGCCATCCATTTCCAAGATCTAGAATCAATTCTACGGTGGCAAACAAAGATTTGTTGGGATTTTTTTTCACCATTAACCAATGTCTTATGCAAACTAACCTCCCACACAGCAAATTATTGAGTCCTTAGCTTGTTAGATTCTCAACAAAGGTAAGTTAATTAATGAACAAAAATTAAAATGCAACCAAACTCAATGAACCACCCAATAAACTAATGCAACATCATACTTAACAGATGGAAAGAGAAAAAACACACACTTGAGACAAGATTTTACCCTGGAAACCCAAATGGGAAAACCAACATTCAATTGGCTTCGACCAGGATTTTATTATGCAACAATGGGCAGAGGTTATAGGCTCTCTAGTTTAGCTTGATGCTTCTCAATGAAATATGGGCATTGTTCATCTTCCTTCTTTACCAAACAATCCCTTATCCATCTCAATGAACCAACATATAGGAGGCATGCTCAGTTGAGGGGGTAGTTGGAAGGTAAAGCCTCCCCAACCCTTCAGCTCCCCCAAGTTCGTTTCTACTCCTTTCGTTTGTCCTTTCGTCTTTTTGTACATAGGGAGAAGGTTTATGAGACTTTATTTATTTTAAATACATCATTTTTTTTTACAATAAAACTCTACCTTATCCTTACATCATGTGCTAAACAAAGTTACCAACTTAACGAGAACTCTCCAAAGTTCTTGTTTTTTTAGAGTAGCTATTTTTTCCCCTGTTTCAAAAAGTGGTACTACCAGTAGCACCATTTTGGGGGGAGGTGGTTAAAATTGCAACTTGTTGCAACTTGTTTGAAATTGCACCCTTGACATTATGAACAGAACCCTAAAATTGACCCTTGAATCGAGAAGTGATGCTACCAGTAGCACCACTTTTTTTTTGGAGTTAAAACTATGACCTAATTTAAATTGTGGCATCGACCATTGGCATCACCGCAAATAAAACACTAAAAATAGACTCCTAAATCTAAAAATATTATTACTTGATAGTTTATTTATTAACTAATTTTATTTTATTTTTTTAATTTACAAAAATTCAAAGCGGCCAAAGGCCTGAAGCAAAATGGCAGTTTTACAGTTTCCCCTATGACTCTTGAGTCTTTCATGATACTTATAAAAACTACTACAGATCTTCCATGTATATATTCATGCATAGAAAAATAACAAAAATGATGTTTTTCATTGCATATAGTTAACCTAATTGAGTTTTAGTTTTGTATCCACCTCTCCTGGTTCAGCTTCCAAATTGTCTTGTGCGTGTTGGTGTGGCAGAGGTTGGAGAACGTTGCAATATGAAAATGACCCTTCTAATGGCTCTGGTCTCTAGAGATCAAATGATTCTAAGGGATGACTCTGGATATGCCCTTCGAAGAGACTGAAGTTGTTAACCGCATGGAGATAATTCTTCATTTCGCTTTGCCTCATATTCTTGCAATTGATAGGCAAGTTGGGAGTTTGAGGTGCATAGGGACTGCATTTCTATTTGTTGTGTCTGCACTCGGTCGTGTAGCCTATCCAAATGGCACTCTATATGATCAAAAGGAGCATTGCTTATGTGCCACATGATGGAAACAACCCTACAACAAAGTGAGTGTTTCCAGCAGAGAGTTCGTCAAATAATTCCAATGCATAACCAACACTTCCAATGCCTCCATATGCCATTGATCATCTGGCCACAATTCTGGTGATATTCTTCAATTGAACTGATTATGAAGACCAAGACAAGAAAGGACAGCGTCATACACTGTAATGATGAAGAGGCGTGTGAATTCTTTGCAAGAGGAAAGGATTTTGATGTAGAACCCGCGTGTAATGTGACACCTGCAAGGCCGATGGGGATGGATTCATGGATTCGGACCTGAGTTGAGAATAAAATCCCACATAAATCTATTAGCTCGCATGGAGCTAAATTAATTACAATTGCATTGAGATGATAGAGAATGTGTGGAAATGAGGTGTGGCGTCGGGAGTAAGCTAACTAGGGAGCAATTTTCCCTCTTTTCAGGGGAAAAAATGGGCTTGAATCTGGCCAGATTTTTAGGGGTAGCCTAAGTTTGGCATGGATCAAAGTTCCATGCATTTCAGAACCTTACCCCAAGGGTTCTGATCCATTTTAAACCAACCCAAATGCTCAGAAAATCGATTAGACTTCTAGATCAGCCGAAAATTTCAAACTGCATCACCAGAAAATGTGTCGGAAAAGTAACTTGGAGGGAAGATTGCTTCCGAGTTAGCCCACTTTGTGGCCTCATGTCTCTAGTACGAGGAATCCTCCTGGTACAATGTGCTTTTGGGTGACGTTAGATTCTCCAATACAGATGGGAGGTGGGGTCACATCCCCTCCCGATCCTTTCTTTTCAAAATTTAATTTCGTGAACCATAATTTCTCATTGAGAGATTTTAAATTTTTGTCAATTTGCATTTATGATTTTATGGGAGATAATATTGAGAGTAGTCCTCATTTATTTGGACTACCAACTGCACCAAATGCTTTGCTTCTTTAGCTAGGGCATCTTCTTTCCCGTTCTACTTTCTATAAATATGATAGTAGCTCACAGAATTGAATTTTGGTTCTAGATTCCTTATTTATTGGTAGAGATGCATAAGACTAGGATGGGAATTTTTTATTAATCTTTGTATCCCCTTGATGATCATATCAAATTCACCAATGACAATTAGGTGAGCATATTTATCTCTTGGGATGAAATTCATACCCATATATATTGCAAGAGCCTCTGCTTGATTTTTTTTTTTTGTTTCCTAACCCCAAGAATACTCAATAGTCTTATTTCCTTTGGAGTCAAATATGACTCCCCCAGCACCTACCATCCCTCATTTTTTGAATTTTTTTATTAAAATTTGAGATTTGCATTTTTTTTCTTTATTTCTAAAAGATTTTTTTTTCTTTAAAAAATAGGAATTTGTTTAGGTTTTTTTTTTCCAATTTAATTATTTTCTTAATGTAAATTATTAAAAAAACAAAATGAGTTAATAAATAAATTATCAAGTAATAACAATTTTAGATTTAGGAGTCCATTTTCAATGTTTTATTTGTGGAGGTGTCAGTGGTCAAGGCCATAGTTTCAATTAGGTCATAGTTTTAACTCCAAAAAGAAAGTGGTGCTATTGGTAGCCTCACTTCTTGATTCAAGGGTCAATTTCAAGGTTCTATTCACAATGTCAAGGGTGTGATTTCAAACAAGTTGCAATTTTAACCACCTCCCAAAGAAATGGTGCTACCGGTAGCACCACTTTTTTATTTGGGGGTTGATTTTGGTGTTTTACCCAAAAATATGATATTTTTGGGCTAGAGTTCTCATTTTGAGGTCATAGTTCTCATTAAGTTGGTAACTTTGTTGTTAGTCTTATGTTTTTTTTAATGCAGGGGTAGACATCGATCATGATGGCATGGGGCACTTCATGCCAACAAACCAGTCTCTTCTTCGTCCATAGCCTCGAACCTTTCCCATGTCGATAATTGTAGATCATGTGCCTTAGCCAATTGTTTCTTTTTCAGATCCGACTCATATCACTCTTCATAATTGGGAATATTTTATTCCTCAAAATATACCAAGGATACATGAGGGAACTTGCTTGTAATATGGTTCCTCTCATACCACTTCACCTTCCTTGGATTTTGTCCTTTAATACCAATCTGCCACATCTCTTGTTGTCCTCTGCATGTTATTCGTTCTTTGCATTGAAAAACAGTGTCCTCTTTCAACTCTTCGAGAGTCTGTGGTGCAAATTCTTCAATAGTAGGAAAAACCTGATATTCCTCCTCCTCATCTGAAATGGACGGTTCAAACAATTTCAAATACTCCACATTCACCATCAAAATGAGTTGCATATAAGGGGGAACTATTGGCTTGAAGACATTCTCATTCACCTATTCAATGATATCAAATGGTCCATATATGAGGGGCTTGAGTTTCTTTATCGCTCCTTGCAATCGTTCCTTATGGAGTTATATCCAGACCTTGTCTCCAACATATAATTTGTGATCCTGCATGTGCTAGTCATGCCTAGATTTATACAGTTATTGGCTCTTCTCAAGCTGCTCTTGAACCCTTAGATGTATCTGCCTAATTTTTTCCACAAATGTGCTTTCCTTATGTTCAACCCCTTGTATCCTTGCTTCATCCTTTTTCTTTCCATAAACAAGTTCGAATGGTGAGGGAGGTAAGTAGACAAGATAGATCTCGAAAAGAGACATATTGGTGGAAGTATGGAATTCTTTGTTGTAGGAGTGTTGGATGTAAACTAGTTATTCGTCCCAAGTCTTTGAATGTTTGTTATTGTATCCTCTCAGCAATCGTACCAGTTATTCGTCCCAAGTCTCTTCTTCGTCCATAGCCTCGAACCTTTCCCATGTCAGTAATTGTAAACCATGTGCCTTAGCCAATTGTTTCTTATTTGGATCTAACTCATATCACTCTTCATAATTGGGAATATTTTAATCCTCAAAAGATACCAAGGATAGATGAGGGAACTTGCTTGCAATCTGGTTCCTCTCATACCACTTCACCTTCCTTGGATTTTGTCCTTTAATACCAATCTGCCACATCTCTTGTTGTCCCCTGCATGTTATTCGTTCTTTGCATTGAAAAACAGTGTCCTGTTTCAACTCTTCTAGAGTGTGGTGCGAATTCTTTAATAGTAGGAAAAACCTGATATTCCTCCTCCTCATTTGAAATGGACGGTTCAAACAATTTCAAATACTCCACATTCACCATCAAAATGAGTTGCATATAAGGGGGAACTATTGGCTTGAAGACATTCTCATTCACTTGTTCAATGATATCAAATGGTCCATATCTAAGGGGCTTGAGTTTCTTTATTGCTCCTTGCAATTGTTCCTTGTGAAGTTATAGCCAGACCTTGTCTCCAACATATAATTTGTGATCCTGCATGTGCTAGTCATGCCTAGCTTTATACAGTTGTTGGATCTTCTCAAGCTTCTCTTGAACCCTTAGATATATCTGCCTAATTTTTTCCACGAATGTGCTTTCCTTATGTTCATCCCTTTTTATCCTTGCTTCATCCTTTTGCTTTCCATAAACAAGTTCGAATGGTGAAGGAGGTAAGTAGACAAGATAGATCTCGAAAAGAGACATATTGGTGGAAGTATGGAGTGCTTTGTTGTAGGAGTGTTGGATGTAAACTAGTTATTTGTCCCAAGTCTTTGAATGTTTGTTATTGTATCCTCTTAGCAATCGTACCAGTTATTCATCCCAAGTCTCTTCTTCGTCCATAGCCTCGAACCTTTCCCATGTCGGTAATTGTCGATCATGTTCCTTAGCCAATTGTTTCTTATTTGGATCCGACTCATACCACTCTTCATAATTGGGAATATTTTATTCCTCAAAAGATACCAAGGATAGATGAGGGAACTTGCTTGCAATTTGGTTCCTATCATACCACTTCACCTTCCTTGGAGTTTGTCCTTTACTACCAATCTGCCACATCTCTTGTTGTCCTCTGCATGTTATTCGTTCTTTGCATTGAAAAACAGTGTCCTCTTTCAACTCTTCTAGAGTGTGTGGTGCAAATTCTTCAATAGTAGGAAAAACATGATATTCCTCCTCCTCATCTGAAATGGACGGTTCAAACAATTTCAAATACTCCACATTCACCATCAAAATGAGTTGCATATAAGGGGGAAGTATTGGCTTGAAGACATTCTCATTCACTTGTTCAATGATATCAAATGGTCCATATCTGAGGGGCTTGAGTTTCTTTATCGCTCCTTGCAATCGTTCCTTGTGGACTTATAGCCAAACCTTGTCTCCAACATATAATTTGTGATCCTGCATGTGCTAGTCATGCCTAGCTTTATATAGTTTTTGGCTCTTCTCAAGCTACTCTTGAACCCTTAGATGTATCTGCCTAATTTTTTCCACGAATGTGCTTTCCTTATGTTCATCCCCTTGTATCCTTTCTTCATCTTTTTCTTTCCATAAACAAGTTTGAATGGTGAAGGAGGTAAGTAGCCAAGATAGATCTTGAAAAGAGACATATTGGTGGAAGTATGGAGTGCTTTGTTATAGGAGTTTTGGATGTAAACTAGTTATTCGTCCCAAGTCTTTGAATGTTTGTTATTGTATCCTCTCAACAATCATACCAGTGTTCGGTTAACAACCTCAATTTGTCCATTGGACTGAGGATGGAATGCAGTTGAATACTTTAATTTGATATCCATTCTTTCCTAAAGTGTTGTCCAAAATAATCCCATAAACCTGTTGTCTCGATCAGATATGATGGAGGTTGGAAACCCAAAGTGTACCCAAACATGGTTGAATAATAGTTCAATTTCCTCTTGTCTGGAGATTGTCTTCTTCCATGGGATGAGCATGCACATTTTGTTGAAACGGTCCACCATGATAAACAAGTATTCATGGCCTCTACGATTCATAAGCAAACCTCCAACAAAGTCCATAGAGATGATATCCCAAGGCCTTCTTGGTACTGGCAATGGAATGTACAAGCCAATTTTTCGATTGTTTGGCTTGATAGAACTACAAAGAACACAAATTCTAACAAACTTTGCCACATGTTCCTACATCCTTAGCCAATATGCACACCGTTACATATTTTCCACTATCTTTGTCACACCAAAATGTCTAGCAACTCTAGAAGTGTGTGCTTCTCTCATAAATTGAACTCTTTTGTACTGAGGTATGTATAGTTTGTTTAGATTAGATTATATAGCATCCCATCTTGGAGGTGGTATTCATTTCCTTCCATGGAAGTGGTTGGCCTCTCCTTTAGTTTCCTGAAATCTTCATCTCCCTCGTAGTCTTCACTTAGAAGTTCACAAGTGAATGGCTCAAGCTCCATTATCACTCCAACGGAGAGTTCGCCCAATAATTCCAATGCATAACCAACACTTCCAATGCCTCCATATGCCAATGATCATCTGGCCACAATTCTGGTGATATTCTTCCATTGAACTGATTACTAAGACCCAACCAACAAAGGATGGCATCATACTCTGTAATGATGAAGAGGCGTGTGAATTATCTGCAAGAGGCAAGGATTTTGATGTAGAACCCGCGTGTAATGTGACACCTTCAAGGCCGATGGGGATGGCTTCATGGATTCGGACCTGAGTTGAGAATAAAATCCCACATAAATCGATTAGCTCACATGGAGCTAAATTAATTACAATTGAATTGAGATGATAGAGCATGTGTGGAAATGAGGTGTGGCCTTAGGAGTAAGCTAACTAGGGAGAAATCTTCCCTCTTTTCAGGGAAAAAAATGGGCCTGAATCCGGCCATATTTTTAGGGGTAGCCTGAGTTTGGCATGGATCAAAGTTCCATGCATTTCAAAATCTTACTCCAGGGGTTTTGCCCCATTTTAAACCAACCCAAATGCTCAAAAAATCGATCAAACTTCTAGATCAGCTGAAAATTTCAAACTCCATCACCAGAAAACGTGCTGGAAAAGTAACGCGGACGGAAGATTTCTCCCGAGTTAGTCCACTCCATGGCCTCGTGTCTCTAGTATGAGGAATAATCCTGGTACAATGTGATTTGGGGTGACGTTAGATTCTCCAATATGGATGGGAGGTGGGGTCACATCCCCTCCTGATCCTTTCTTTTCAAAATTTAAATTCGTGAACCATAATTTCTCATTGAGAGATTTTAAAATTTTGCCAGTTTGCATTCTAATTTTATGGGAGATAATATTGAGAGTAGTCCTCATTTATTTGGAGTGTGGACTACGCCAAATTTTTTTCTTATTTGGCTAGGGAATCTGCCTTCTCGTTCTACTTTCTATAAATATGATAGTAGCTCACAAAATTGAATTTTGGTCCCATATTCCTTATTTATTGGTAGATCTGCATAAGACTAGGACGCAAATTTTTAATTAATCTTTGTAGCCCCTTGATGATCATATCAGAGTCACCAATGACAATTAGGTGAGCATATTTATCTGTTGGGATGAAATGCATGCCCATATATATTGCAAGAGCCTCTACTTGATTATTTTTTTTGTTTCCTAACCCCAAAGAATACTCAATAGTCTTATTTCCTTTGGAGTCAAATATGACTCCCCCCGCACCTACCATCCCTCATTTTTTGAATTTTTTGATTAAAAATTGCGATTTGCATTTTTTTTCAACAAAAAATGTTTTTTTTTTTTCTTTATTTCTAAAAGAATTTTTTTTTTCTTTAAAAACAAGGAATTTGTTTAGGGTTTTTTTTTTCCAATTTGATTATTGTCTTAATGTAAATTATTAAAATAAATGAGTTAATAAATAAATTATCAAGTAATAACACTTTTAGATTTAGGAGTCCATTTTCAATGTTTTATTTGCGGAGGTGTCAGTGGTCAAGGCCATAGTTTCAATTAGGTCATAGTTTTTAACTCCAAAACAAAAGTGGTGCTATTGGTAGCATCACTTCTCGATTCAAGGGTTAATTTCAAGGTTTTATTCACAATGTCAAGGTGTGATTTCAAACAAGTTGCAATTTTAACCACCTCCCAAAAAATTGTGCCACCGGTAGCACCACTTTTTTATTTGGGGGTTGATTTTGGTGTTTTACCCAAAAATATGATATTTTTGGGGGTAGAGTTCTTGTTTTGAGGTCACAGTTCTCGTTAAGTTTGTAAATTTGTTGTTAGCCTTATGATTTTTTTAAATGAAGGGGTATACATCGATCATGATGGCATGGGGCCCTTCACTCCAAAAAACTAGTCTCTTCTTCGTCCATAACCTTGAACCTTGCCCATGTTAGTAATTGTAGATCATGTGCCTTAGCCAATTGTTTCTTATACGGATCTAACTCATATCACACTTCATAATTGGGAATATTTTAGTCCTCAAAAGATACCAAGGATAGATGAGTGAACTTGCTTGCAATATGGTTCCTCTCATACCACTTCACCTTCCTTGGAGTTTGTCCTTTAATACCAATCTGCCACATCTCTTATTGTCCTCTGCATGTTATTTGTTATTTGCATTTCAAAACGATGTCCTCTTTTAACTCTTCTAGAGTGTGTGGTACAAAGTCTTCAACAGTAGGAAGAACTTGATATTCCTCCTCCTCATTCAACATGGACAGTTCAAACAATTTCAAAGACTCCACCTTCACCATCAAAATGAGTTGCATATAAGGGGGAAGTCTTAGCTTGAAGACATTCTCATTCACTTGTTCAATTATATAAAATGGTCCATATCTGAGGGGCTTGAGTTTCTTTATCGCTCCTTGCAACGATTCCTTGTGTAGGTATAACCAGACCTTGTCTCGAACATAAAATTTGTGATCCTGCTTGTGTTGGTCATGCCAAGCTTTATACAATTGTTGGCTCTTCTCAAGCTACTCTTGAACCCTTAGATGTATCTGCCTAATTTTTTCCATGAATGTGCTTGCCTTATGTTCATCCCCTTGTATCCTTGCTTCATCCTTTTGCTTCCCATAAACAAGTTTGAATGGTGAAGGAGGTAAGTAGCCAAGATAGATCTCAAAAAGAGACATATTGGTGGAAGTATGGAGTGATTTATTGTAGGAGTGTTGGATGTAAACTAGTTATTCGTCCCAAGTCTTCGAATGTTTGCTATTGTATCCTCTCAACAATCGTACCAATTTTCGGTTAACAACCTCGGTTTTTCCATCAGTCTGAGGATGGAATGTAGTGGAAAACTTTAATTTGATATATATTCTTCCCTAAAGTGTTGTCCAAAATATTCCCAAAAACTTGTTGTCTCAATCAGATATGATGTAGGTTGGAAACCCAAAGTGTACCCAAACATGGTTGAATAACAGTTCAATTGCCTCTTGTCTAGATATTGTCTTCTTCCACAAGATGAGCACACACATTTTTTTGAAGTGGTCCACCATGATAAACAAGTATTCATGGCCTTTGTGATTCATAAGAAAAACTCCAACAAAGTCCATAGAGATGATATCCCAAGGCCTGCTTGGTACTGGAAATGGCTTGTACAAGCCAAGTTTTCGATTGTTTGGATTGTTAGCACTGCAAAGAACACAACCTCTAACAAAATTTTCCACATGTTCCTACATCTTTAGCCAATATGAACACCACTGCATATTTTCCGCTATCTTTGTCACACCAAAACGTCTAGCAACTCTAGAAGTGTGTACTTCTCTCATAAATTGAACTCTTTTGTCTGGAGGTATGTATAGTTTGTCTAGATTGTATAGAATCCCATCTTGGAGGTGGTATTCATTTCCTTCCATGGAAGTGGTTGGTCTCTCCTTCAGTTTCCTGAAATATTCATCTCCCTCGTAGTCTTCACTTAGAAGTTCATGAGTGAATGGCTCAAGATCCATTATCACTCCAACCACTGCAATCTTCTTTAGTGGTGGTCGAGAGAGAATGTATGCTAGCTTATCCATGGATCCTCTCTATTACTTGATCAATAGTTGAAACTATTGCAAGAAACCTAACCACTTTTAATGCCTCACCTGTTTCATCTTGCTCTGACTATGTAGGTACTTAAGGGGTTGATGATCCATGTGTATGATAGTCTATTTTCCTAGGAGATAATGCTTCCACTTCTTCACTACCTATACAATCACAAAGATCTATTTATCATATGTGGGGTAGTCAAGAAACACTCCATGAAACAGCTCTGAATGGTAGCATACAGGCATTCCTCCTTGCATGAGTACTACTCCTAATGCATACCCATTGGCATCGATCTCTAACTAAAAAGGTCACTACAAATTTGGCATGGCTAAGACCAGAGCATTATTGATTTTATTTTTTAGATCTTCAAATTCTCTTTGTTGTTGCTTGCCCCAATAAAAAAATTTTCCATTGGTAGTCAAGGTGTGTAATGGAACTGCTACTGTGGAGAAGTTTACAATGACCTTCCTCAAATACTAGGTTGTTCCCATGAAACTCCTAACCTATGTCACACTAGTGGGAATAGGCCATTGTGTGATGGTTTCAATCTTCTCTAGATCCACTCTCAACTCTCCTCCACCGATCACGTTTCCAAGATAAATCAAGGATTTCTTCCTGAACTCACATTTATGCAAGTTGGAAATCAATTGATTCTTCTTTAAGGTCTCTAGTACTTATGTCACATGCGAGAAGTTCTCTTGTAGTGTATTATTAAAGATTAGTATGTCATCTAGATATACCATTAAAAAAGAGTCAATGAAGGGGTCTAGCACAGCATTCATGAGTTGTGTAAAAGTTATAGGTGCATTTCATAAATCGAAAGGAATTACTAACCACTCGTACAAACCTTGACTTGTTTTGAATGTTTTCTTCCGCACATCTTCAACACGTCTTCCACTTTGATCCTCACTTGATGGTATCCAGATTTGAGTTCCAACTTGGTAAATAATTTGGCTTGTTGTAGCTGATTCAATAAGTCATCAATCCTTGGTAAAGGATATCTATGGTGAACTTATTCAGGGCATGGTATTCAATGCACATTCTATAGCTTTTGTCACTCTTTGACACCATGATGATGGGTGAGCCAGATGGCAACATACTAAATATAATGACTCCCTACTCCAACAATTGTTGCAGTTTCTTCTTCACTTCATCTACTTCAATGATGGATTGTCTATACAACCCAATGTTAGACAGTTGTGACTCTTGCAACAACTGAATCTCATGTTCAACCTTGTGTTTGGGTGGTAGTCCCTAAGGCTCTTGAAACACTTCCTTATAGGCTTATATTGGTTCTTGTAGTTGTTGGCACTACTTACCACTACATCCTCCCAAGGATTCCTTCATCTCCAACTTGTTTCCTTCACTTTGTTTCTTTCCTTCTCTAAAAAACAAGATAAATTTCTTCATATCTCCCATGATTCTCCTGGCCTAATGAGCATTGATTGTGTTATTGCACAAATTTTAGGTTGGGAAAAGCCTGGCCCAAACCATAAGATGGAGACAACTAGGAGAATATCTTCCCACTGTCACCTCAGATAGTTACTCTCGTCACTTTAGAGGTGAAGTAATCACCTCAAGGGGGGAATCTCAAGTGACCCTAGGGGGAAATGAGGTGGAAAGTGATACTTATGAATGGATTCCCCTATAGTTCAAGTTTCTAAGTGGAATAAGGCTTGCTAATGAGTCTCGGGGGTAATTTAGGGTTTCCAAGTCTTTGAGTACTTGCAAAAAAGTTATTGTACCTGCCCGAAACACAAGAAAAGCTAAGTATGCAAGCTATATGTTAAGTGGAAATGCAAGGTAATATTGTTTTCCCTATTTGCAGCAGTCAAACTAATATGTATATCAGAAAATAAATTATTATTAGAGTTGCTAAACAAGATGCTAAAAGTCTAACAAATGATGCAAGAGATAAGCTAGTAAACACAAGTAAAACTCAAGTATAAAAGCATATAGTTTAGCATCAATGTAATGTTGTTATAGACAAGTATTGCAGAGATATATTTTCAGCCTTATGGATGTAGAAAAAAATTTGTTACATCAGAAAAATCATCCACCAAAACTTGCAAAACTTCCACCCAAAAGATGTGCTAGGACTAGTAGATTATGCTAGCAAATTCTTAGCAAATTCTAACGGTTGATAAGAGAGTAGAATCAAAAGTTCTGATGAGTTTTTTGCAGCCCTAATGGCTGTAGATTAAATTTGAAACAATAGTAATACTTTCTTGGCCAAATGAGATGACTTAGTGGCTTAGAGACATGTACAACATATAGGTTAAGTTCCATTGAAGACAATTCCAATATCTCAACTTTTCACAATTACCAATGCAATAATTTATTTCTCCAATGTATGAAGACTAGTGCATTTCTATTGGGAAAATGGAGTCTTTTGATTAAACAAGTTGGATGAATTAATTCCTTGGGGTTTTAATCCCTCTTACTCCCCAAGACAAACCCTAACCAACAAGGAAAACCTAGGAGGGTGTAATCCCTTTTACTCCTCCTAGTATCCTTTGCACAATAGATTATTCCAAACAATTATAATTGACTTGGAGGGGGTTGTATGCCCTTATACTCTCTGAGATATCATCACTTAATATTACAACCAAGAAAAGAGAGCAATGAACATGAAGTCCTTACCTAGTTGAAGCATTGACAAGATGAAACCCTAATTCACCAAGGAAAATCCACCATAAAGCAAGAAAAAGTCTCCAAGAGAGATAGCGCATCATCCATCCATCCAATAGCATAAGGGAAACCATCACAATATAATGTAACCAAGAAAGATAGAGATAATTTCCCAAGTAGGGCACAAATTTCAGCCAAGAGTGTCTTCTCTCAAGTGAGAGAGCTATGATATAATGAGATAGAGATGATCTCTATCTATACAAATCCTCTAAAACATAGTTTGTCCACATTCAAAGGGTAAACCAAAATATAAGGGTAACTTTTCCCTTTTTCTTGCCCCTTTGCCAAAATAACATTTTTTAATTCATAATTTTCACATAAGTTAATCCCTAGAAACATGAAGTCACCCTCTTGGGGCAACGTTTTGGCACTT
>JASDQU010739263.1:144795-157900 GCA_032191745.1 Picea mariana | reverse complement strand
TCATGAGCATAAATAGACAGATAATCAATAATGGAATGAAACTCATGGAGATGGGTGGGAGGGAGGAAATCCTACTGGAGAGAATGGCCACAATCTTGATCAATCCATCTCTAAAGAGGGCTACCATGTAAGGAAGGTGGTTTGTTTTCATCCTTCTTTGGCACACCATTGTTTCCCGAAGACTGAGTGTAGATTTTAACCTTGTACAATTATTTACTGCAAACGGATTTTCAATAAAAGAACAGAAAATATACAATGGAAAATATAAACATTACATAGATATTTTCCCCCTGGAAACCCAAACCGGGAAAACTAGCATATTCTATATTCATTCATAGTGATACATTGTTTACAATACAATATACATATAGGATCCAACAACATCCAAAACCCTAACCCAATGACCTGAATTATTCAACAACCCTAATTCCTTAACTAGAAATAGAAAACCATCGGCAAAATCTATGTTCCAAAAAACTTCCCAACAATGGACACAAAAATCGAGGCGACATGAAAAACGAGGCAAAAATGTGACATGTTTCCCGAGGCAAAAAAAAATTCTCGGGGGCTATCGCTCCCCTACGACCCTCGAAGGGGGGGCATATTGGCCCACCCTCAAACCTCGATGCACACCTGGCATAACGTAGAAGACACTAAATCTAGTTGTGCAAAGAATATAACACATACCCAACATTATCCCACTTGTTTTTTTATTTGCATACAGTGGGTTACAAGGTTACATAGTCAACAATCCAGGGAAGAAATGCCCATGGATCCTCTACACCAAGAGAACTTCTCAGTTCTCATATATTTTGTTAATGAATCTGCAACATTCTTCAAAGTGTCCACCTTCATCAGCAACACTTTCTTTTCTTCAACCATGTCTCTCACAAAGTGATATTGAATATCAATATGCTTTGTCTTTGAATGATAAGTCGGGTTCTTCACCAAAAAAATTGCACTCTGACTGTCACAATCTATCCTTACAGCTTGTTGTACTAACCCAATACCTAAACATAATCTTTGTAAACATATTTCTTCCTTACTTTCATGAGTGGTTTCCATGTATTCAACTTCTATAGTTTAAAGTGCCACTACAACCTATATTTTGCTCATCCAACTTATTTCTCCTCCAAACAGATTAAACACATACCCTCTTGTAGATATCCTACGATCCAGATCTCCAACCCAATCTTCATCCACAAATCCATGTATGTCCAACACTCTATCCAATCCTGGTCTTCCTTAGTATCACTATACATACCTATCAATTCCACGCAAATGCCTGAAAACCCTTTTTACTGTTGTCCAATGCTCCTTCCATGGTTTGGACATATACCTGTTCAAAACTCCCACTGCATGTGTAATGTCTGGTCTAGTACAGACCATTGCATACATCAAAATTCTAAATGCACTCACATTTGGAACATGAGACATGTCCTCCTCCTCTTCCTATGTCTTGGGACACTGATCCGCAGATAAATTTACACCAATGGGAATAGGGACCTTGATCGGTTTACATTCCTACATATTAAACCTCTGCAATATTGTCTCGACATATTTTCTTTGATTTAACCATAGTTTCCTCTTTTTCCAATATCTTTTAATTTCCATGCCCAAAATTAAATTTGAAGCACCAAGATCCTTCATATCAAATTTAGAGGACAGCTGAGTTTTCACATCTTAGATAATCTCCTTGTTGTTTCTTATCAACAACATGTCATCCACATACAAGACCAAATAAATCAAACGATCACCAATTAATTTAAAATACACACAATGATCCTCTTTGATTCTTTTGAAGCCAAGTCCCAACACATAAGTATCAAATTTTTTATACCACATCCTTGGTGTTTGTTTTAAACCATAAAGGGACTTTTTTCGGCTTGCATACCAACTCATTTTTCCCTTCACAGCAAATCCTTCTGGTTGATTCATATAGATTTCTTCTTCCAGATCTCCATGTAGGAATGGTGTCTTCACATCCATCTGTTCTACTTCAAAATCAAATTCAGCAGCAACATATGGCATAAATCTTATAGAAGTTAACTTGGCAACAGGAGAAAAAATCTCACCAAAATCAATTCCCTCAACCTGGGAATAACCCTTTTCTACTAATAGAGCTTTGTATTTCTCCACTTTTCCTTCTACATTCAACTTCTTTTTAAATACCCATTTGCTACCAATAGGATTTCTTCCAGTCGGAAACTCCACTAGATCCCAAGCCTCATTCTTATCCAAGGTTGCCATTTCTTCATCCATGGCCTTTTTCCAGAGCTTTCCATCTCCAGAGCTTTCCATCCTTTGAATTCACTTCCTCCCTAACATTTCTAGGATCATCATCAGTAATATACAAAGCAAACTTTGAACGGAAATCAGATGGAGTATACCTTTCTGGTAGCCTTCTTTCTCAAACCGATCTCCTCAATACTGGAGTATGAGGTTCTTCTTCTTCTGATTCATGTTCTTCTGTAGAGTCTGATTCATCATCCTTTAAATCAAACTTTATTTTCTCTGGTTCTTCCTTAATTGGTAGGACTTCATGTTTAACAACATCCTTCATTNTAGGCCTCACAACCAAATACCTTGAGATGTGTGAAAGAAGTTTTCTTACCAGTCCATACCTCTTTTGGAGTCTTGTCATCCATCACTGAGGAGGGTGATCTGCAAACTAGGTAACATGCAGTACCCACTACCACTGCCCAGAATTATTGCCCTAACCCGACACCATTGAGCATGCACCTTGATTTTTCCATCAGTGTCTTGTTCATCCTTTCTGCAAATCCATTATGTTGAGGCATATATGGAGTAGTCTTATTCCTTTCTATACCACACTTCTTAAAAAATTATTCAAATTCATTCTTGTGGAACTCTCCGCCATTATCTGTCCTTGGCACCTTAATTATTTTCTCTGTTTAATTCTCAACAAGAGACTTTAACTATTTAAACTTTTCAAATACTTCAAATTTCTTTTTGAGGAAATATATCCAAGTATTCCTCAAGAAGTCATCTATAAATGAGACATAGTACACAGATTTTCCCAATTATGGAACCGACACAGGTCCAAACACATCACTGTGAACTAGTTGTAAAATTCTTTCTTCCCTCATTGCACCAGAAGGGAATTTTACCCAATTATGCTTCCCATATACACAATGTTCACATAAGTCAAAATCCAGAGAGCATTTAGACATACCTTCAACCATACCTTTATCATGTAGTAGTTGAAGACCCTTCTCTCCGATATGCCTGAGTCCTTGATGCCACAGCAGAACCTTTTCTCGAGAGACTGTAGGATTTCTTTCTTCTTCAATACCAATATCAGGAACAATGGAACTATTACACCCATCACTAATAGTGTTTTCTTGTAGATTATACAGAGTTCCAAACCGAACTCCCTTCAGCAACACCATTGCTCCTAGAACCATCCAACAGGTTTCCTTTTCAAATATTGGTTTTACCCCTGCATCATCCATTTTTCTTACATAAATCAAATTTATGTCCAAACCTGGCATGTGTAGAACACCAAGTAGTGTTCTAATCCTTCCATCTATGGGCCTCAACTTGAATTTTCCTCGTCCTATGATTTTATTTGTCGAGTCATCACCTAGGAAAACATTACCTCCATCATACCTTTCATATTCACAGAACCACTCACTGTGGGGAGTCATATGAAAGGATGCACCTGAGTCAACCAACCATGATTCATGATCTGCATATGTTCTTCAAGAATTCAAGTACACATCCCCTCCTTCTTCCTTGGATGTCTTTTCTTCTATAGAAGGAGCTTCTTCATATCCCTTCTTTTTCTCAACTTTGGATCTACATTGCTTCTTGTAGTGGCTTTCTTTTCCACATCTCTAACATACCTTTACAAACTTCTAGGAGATTTAGATCTACCATTAGAGTTAGATCTCCCACTTGAGGACTTAGATATATTTCTTTCCTGGGAGCATCCCCTTTCAAATAATGCATCTATGCTCTGTCCTTCCATGTTCTCCCATCTCATCTCCTCTGATAGCAAGGATGAGACCACTTCGTCAAACTTCAAGGAAATTGTATTACTACCTATGGCCACAACCAAACTGTCCCACAAGTCTGGTAAAGAGCACAGTAAATTGATACATCTATCTTCATCTAAAATTTTAATCTTAATATACACTAACTGACTTACCACAGTATTGAAGGCGTACAAATGCTCTTCCACTGAGTCTCCATCTCTCATCCTCGTGTTATACAACTTCTTTCTCAAAAAAAGTTTATTTGCTAGGGACTTAGACTGATACAACTTCCCCAACTTATCCCATAAATCTTTGGTTATGGCTTCCTCTAACACATTCAGTAATATTGAATCTAAGAGACACAATCGGATTGTGCTCTTCGCCTTTCGATCCAACTTTTTCCATTCATCTATTGAAGTTCTTGTAGGTGCAGTACTTGGATCCACTGCAATCCATTGATCTTTTTCCACCAATAGGTCTTCCATCTTGAGCTTCCATAGCTCAAAAATTTTCCCATTAAGCTTCTCGATCTCCATTTTCGAACTGCTCGCCATTTCTTTTCACCTAAAAAATAAATACCACAGATCTCCCACTATAACAAGGCTTATCACAGTCTCGAGCCAAACCCTTGACCAAAAAGGTGTCCCCCTGAAGCCAATAAAGCTCTGATACCAATTGTAGATTTTAACGTTGTACAATTATTTACTGTAAACAGATTTTCAGTAAAAGAACACAAGAGATATAATGGAAAATACAAACATTACACAGAGATTTTTCCCCTGGAAACCCAAACTGGGAAAACCAGCATATTATATATTCATTCATAGTGATACATTGTTTACAATACAATATACATATAGGATCCAGCGGCATACAAAACCCTAACCCAATGACCTAGATTAGTCAACAACCCTAATTCCTTAACTGTAAATAGAAAACCATTGGCAAAAACCATGTCCCAAAACACTGCCCAACAATGGACACGAAAATTGAGGCGACATGAAAAATGAGGCAAAAATGTGACAAGTTTCTCAAGGAAAAAAAATTCTCGGGGGTGTTGCCCCCGAACCCCTACATGCCCGACTCAATGTAGAAAACATTAAAGCTAGTCATGCAAAGAATGTAACACATACCCAACATTGAGAAGAGATCCCAATAAAGCGCGATGATTCCTTAGAGAATAAGAAAAGAGATAATGAATCATCTCATGTCTAGAGAAAGAAAAATGTTGCCTCTTCATCCGCGAATCATTGTAAAATTTTTCAAGATGAAAACTCTTTCACTTTGTAGGGTGATATTTTGACTGCTCTAGGTTGGCCACGACCTGGTATCCATCAAGATCTGAGCATGAAGGTGGTTGGAAATATTCATGATTATGTTGTGATGCATCATCCTAGAACAAATCTGTGATCATATCATTACGAGGATGCCAATCATTTGAATCATATGTGCATGAAGACTAGTTATATGAAGACGATAACTCAACCCCTTTTGTTTGAGAACTATCTTAAACATCGTAAATGGGATCTTTATCAAAAGTGAAACAAACCACATCCCATCTACACATCCCGACATGTATGAAATCATCAATGTGTTGATCAACCACTTAAGATGGGTCCTCCACGAGATCATCTGTATTATTGGAGCCAATTATTATTTTCTTATATTCATGTGCAAGAGGAATGCAAGGATGGACAACTTCACCTTCATCAAGCGAGAAAATGGACATCGGTGTCACATCAAGGTCTTCATCATCAAGATCTACTTGACAAATTTCTTCAAGGATATGTTCTTCGAGTACCTCTTCTGCAGGTGGTGGGTGGTACTCTTCTTCAACTTCACACTCTTCAGTTGTTGTCTCGTCATCCACTGGAAAACCTTCTCTATAAAGGGCATATTTTAGCTCTTGGAGAGTAGTATGCAAATCCTGATTAGTCAGCCCCCAATACCTGAGAAATTATTCAACAAGATTTGTAGAAGACCAGATACTTTTCGGATCACAGGAGTCTAGAAGCCACTTCCTTTTACTCGAGTCCAGAGAAGATACAAAAATTTTCATTATTACATCTTCATGCATTACATTTATACTTGAAGCATACCTCATATAGTTCACAGCATGGGTGACTTCTAGAGTTGGGTCACTACTATAAGGGTATACCTTGTGGAAGGCCCATGGTAAATCTTGTGATGCCATTGTTACATTATTTGGGATGTCGCTTAAATGGATTCGGCATATGAACTTAATGTTCATCAAAAATGGAGGGAAGGGAAAGGGAACTTTCCACAAGTGGAGTCGATAGATGAGTTCTAACTCATCAAGAAATGGAAAAGGAAAGGGTACTTCCTTTAAGTGGAGTCACCAGGAAATTTATGGAAAGGCCTTGGGATAGCTTTCCAAAGTGTCGTTATGGATCAGAAGAGGATTCAAAATCCTCCATGACAGCGGCACCAAAATGTTATCGTGCAAATTGTACATTGGGAAAATCCTGACCCAAACCACAAGATGGTGACAACTAGGAGAATACCTACCCACTGTCACCTCAGAAAGGTACTCCTGTCACTTTAGAGGTGGAGTGATCACCTCAAGGGGGGAATATTGGGTGACCCTAGGGGGAAATGAGGTGGAAAGTGATACTTATGAATGGATTCCCCTATAGTTCAAGTTTCTAAGTTGAATAAGGCTTGGTAACGAGTCTTGGGGGTAATTTAGGGTTTCCAAGTATTTGAGTACTTGCAAAAAAGTGATTGTACCTTTCCAAAACACGAGAAAATACAAGTATGTAATTTATATGTTAAATGGACAATAAATGTAAGCTTGTTGTCCCTATTTTCAGCAATCAAACTAAGATGTATATCAGCAAAGAAATGATTATTAGAGCTGCTAAACACGATGCTAAAAGTCTAACAAATGATGCAAGAGATAAGCTAGTAAACGCAAGTACAACTCAAGTATAAAAGCATAGACTTTAGCATCAATGTAAGGTTGTTATAGACAATTATTGCAAAGATATATTTGTAGCCTTATGTCTGTAGCAAACAAGTTTTTACAACATAAAAATCAGCCACCAAAACTTGCAAAAAATCCACCCAAAAGTTGTGCTAGGACAAGTAGATTATGCTAGCAAATTTTGATGGTTGACAAAAGAGTAAAATCAAAGGTTATGATGAGTTTTCTGCAGCCCTAATGGTTATAGATTAAATTTTCAATAGCAGTAAGACTTTCTTGGCCAAATGAGACGCCTTAGTGGCTTGGAGACATGTATAGCTTATAGGTTAAGTTCCACTTAAGACAATTTCAATATCTCGACTTTTCACAATTACCAATGCAATAATTTATTTCTCCAATGTATTAAGACTAGTGTATTTCTATTTGGGAAATGGAGTCTCTTTATTAAAAAAGTTGGATGAATTACTTCCTTGGGGTTGTAAGCCCTTTTACTACCTAAGGAAAACCCTAACCAACAAGGAAAATCTAGGAGGGTGTAATCCCTTTTACTCCTCTTAGTATCCTTTGCACAATAGATTATTCCAAACAATTATAATGGACTTGGAGGGAATTGTATGCCCTTATACTCCCCAAGATATCATCACATTAAACTTACAACCAAGAAAAGAGAGCAATGAACATGAAATCCTTACCTAGTTGAAGAATTAACAAGATGAAACCTTAATTCACCAATGAAAATCCACCATAAAGCAAGAAAAAGTCTCCAAGGAAGCTAGCGCATCATCCATCCATCCAATAGCATAAGGTGAACCATCATAAGGTAATGTAACCAAGAGAGATAGATATAATTTCCAAAGTAGGGTGCAAATTTCAGCCAAGAGTGTCTTCTCTCAAGTGAGAGAGCTATGATATAATGAAATAGAGATGGTCTCTATTTATACAAATCCTCTAAAACATAGTTTTTCCACATTCAAAGGGTAAACCACAAGATAAGGGTAACTTTTCCATTTTCTTGCCCCTTTTCCAAAATAACATTTTTTAATTCATAATTTGCACATACGATAAGCCCTAGAAACATGACATCACCCTCTTGGGGGAATGTTTTGGCACTTTAGGTCAAGTTGTTGAGTTGGAGATGAGTGTGCTAGGCCTCCAAAGGCAAAGTCTTCAAGCCAAGCCTCTCCTCCATTATCCAAGGGATCCCTCCTTCAAAACATGCCAAGTGTCTTCAACCACCACCAAACCCTAGCCCTAGGGTGACGTCAAGCCCTCAAAGGTGATGTTTTAGCCTCCAAAAGCAAGTCGTTTGGCTTGTAGGGGCTAGGTGAGATCCTCCAAGGTGTCTCTTAGGCCTCCAAAATCATGTTATCATCATTCGGTGTATGGGATATAATATACAACCTATGGGATTCAATCCCCAAGGAATCCCAAGCTAGGCTTGTTCTTCCAAATCTGTCCACCAACTAGGTCATGCAAAGACAATGAATACACCCTCCAAGGATCTCAAGTCAAATGCAATATGATGAGTAAATCAAATCAATAAAAGAGCCATATAAGAATGTACATCCAAACCACCTCATAAAAATAAACAAGTGCTCAAATACCATATGCAATTTACCCAATTTAGGTATGGGGGGGTTGACAAAGTGACCTATTGGGTGAATCGTCCCTCAAGTTTAGGAGTGTTTCCCGAGTGTACCTCTCTTTAATTCATGTGGATGAAGTGACATGGATGGGGGAAACACTTTTGGGCATGGGATTCATGGCATACAAAGGATTGTAGTGTCTCATTTATGTGTGCCTTTGTAGAGGGTGTGTTGCACCTTCATTTTCAATGCAACCTTTTTCCAAGCCCATTTATTTCCCTTTGTTCTTTTAGGATGTTTCTAGGTTGAAGCCAAGATGAGGCTTCTACCTAATCATGAAAAATAATGCCCACCTTGACTCTAGCCTGGTCACATCATGCTTCCTCAAGTTGAAAACATGTGTGGGGCTTCTACCTAAGCATGAAAAACAGTGTCCACACATGCTCCACCTTAATTAGAATTTGTATTAGTTATTTTTCATGGGTCCCATCAATTTCTTACGAGAGACATTTTGTTGTCCTTGGGATCCCTAGGAGAGAATCTAGAAGGTTCATGACCGTCTTTTAACTTTTTCCAGCTACAAGTCTCTAGGCCTTTAGCCCCTTCATCCCATGAAATGAGGGACAACCCCTTCTTGGGTCAGTACACCCGAAAATCCCAAAAGGTACGGGGATGAGGGGATAAAGTGTGGAAAGTGACAAGTATGATTGGGAATGGCACAATGACTCATCAAGAGGACCTCCTAGTAGCACACCTATCCCTAAGGGTGACCCACTTACTAGGGTGCAATGTCAACCACCAAAGTGAAACAGGGCAAAGAGCATAATGTCCAAGCAGACATTACGTAATCAAAATAAATTTAAAATGAAACAAACTCAAATTCCTCAAATATTGAAATGACACTCACCATAATACCTGGCTTGTACCTCACGAAACAAGACCCAATGTCTTATGGAAACCAGTTGATGTGGTGGATATTGTCATGATGATCCTAGCATTGTGGTGGTGAAGCGGGTCTTTATCTGTGCAAGTGGACGATGTCATCCATGTGTCTCTTGGTACTCCATGTCTGCAAACTGAGGGCCTCGAGACATCATCTCCTTAGTTATCCCTAAGAAATGGGGATAACATATTGGAGAGAGTTTGGATTTGTCCTTATGTGCATTTATGGCATATGATTTTCCCTCTTCAACTAGCCTATAATGGTTAGCTCTCCTCCTTAAGATGGCATCGCTCACGTACAAGTATGGGCTTCCCAAGATGGCTCTACATACCTACAACCACTTCATCAACATAGTTCTAGTTTATGGTAGACTTGAATTTGCATTGCTTTCTCACTTTCAATTCCACATCTTTCCTTGCCCAGCACAAAGGGTATGGCTATAGATGATCTTGTGTCTCTAGACTAATATTTTCAACCAATTGTGTAGAGATTAAGTTAGACTGTGAATAAGGATCAAACAAACAAGTCACCTTGCTATGTTTCATGTGGATTTTAATGCATAAAATTTCAATCGTCTCCTTCTCCTCCCTATGGTTGCAACCAACTAATGTCACCTCATTATTTAGATTGGTGCAATTAATTTTCCTTCTAAGTCTGAGGAAATATCCACTCTTTCCTGTACATCCACAGTTAACATCGATTTCTTATTCTTCTTATGGAAATGATTGGGGTGCTTCTCATGGTGTAACTTCCAACAATCCTCCTTAGTGTGTCCATTTCAGTCACAACCTTTTCATTATTTTGAAAAAGGGGTTGCTTCATGTGTTGCTGCTACAATCTTCTTCTCTTTCCACTTCTTTTTTTTTCCCTTTTCTTCTTCTCGTGTGGTTCTTCTTGCTTGTGTGTGCTTGATTGTTTCTTCTACTTGTCTCCCTCAAGGTATTGCGCTTGTACACTGGCCTCATCAATTGTATTTGGTCTAAACAACATAAATTGGTGTTTAATTTGAGGTAGAAATGCCCCCAAATACTTGATTAACATGTCAATACTTTTGAGAGAGACTTCCATTTGAATTTCTCTCTTATTGAACTCAGTGGTGAACTATTTCACTAACTATCCTTGCCTCTTCTTGAAGTAATTCCATACAATCTAGCAGTGCTCCTCATATCCAATTAGGTAAAACTAGGATTCGATCATGTCCTTGAACACCTTCCATTCAGTCATTGGTGGCTCATTTTTTAGTGCTTTTCCTACTGCATCACTCTCCCACCATGCCAAAGCATGGACTTCAAGCTTCAATCGAAAAAATAGAATATTTCGCTTTATTTTTACTTCATGCACACTAAAGTATACCTCCATATGTTTTATTCATTAGTTCAGTTTGGTTGCATCGACTTCCCCAGCATATGGTTTGATGTCCACCTTGGCATCCACACAGAAAGGTACATGTGCCTGGTTATAATTGCATTCTCCCATCATTGGATCAGTGTTGCACTCTGCCTCTAGCTTCTTTTATTCTTTATTAGGTCCTTTGTAACAAGCCTCTATTGATGGCGTCTCCTTACATTTGGCTGCCAATAGTTGTGACACCATTGATGTCAGTGTGGCCATGCTCTGCTCAAGTTGGTCCAACCTAACTCTATGATGTTCATCCTCATCTCCTCCTTGATGTTCCCCAACCATTTATGGTACTCTAATTTTCTCTAATATTGGCAGAAACCCTTTTCCACTTCTTTGGTGGTCACTATGAGTACTTAACATACAAGTCTCACTAGGAATTCGAACTTGATGCTATTATACCATCTAATCCGTAAATGGTAGGCTTATAGCCCATCCATCTCCTCAACACGAAAACCAACACAATTCCAATTTTATTCTTCTTCTATTTTTTCTACAGAAGACAATTGTTAATTCATTCCTAATAAGACAAGTCTTTTATCTACACACCAGCTAGACAGAAAATAACTAGTACAGTGTTTAAGCTTATAACCAACAATTCTAAAGAAATCAATTATATGAGTGAGAGAGAGACAAATACCAAACCCACACAAAATTAAGTTAACCTTTCATGGAATAAACATTCTAAGTGGATTTATTCACTAACAACCGATTCACCTAGTCACAAAGGGAAATCGAACCAATGGTCAATGTTCACACAAACTCACCATGAATTCATAACCCACTTAGTGCATTCAACAATCTCCTTCAAAGGGCAGAAATATTTTGACTCAAAAAAATAGTAACACCTTCAAGATAGTGCTAGAGAGGTTATTTAACAAGGAGAAATTATGTCTCAAGGCCTCCATAGTATTGAGCTAACAAATTTAATTCAAAGCACACTTACAAAATGCAAAAGAGAAAAAAATAGGAAATTTGAAACAAACTTCTTTCCGGTTAATGCTTGGTTTGATGAGCAATGCAAAACAGCAAAGAAAACTTTGAAAGAGTCAAGCCATAAAGAAATAAACATAAAAGCCTACAACCAAATTGTAAGAAAGAAAAAAGTTGATTTCATGATCTCAAGGAGGGAGGAACTAATTTTCTTGGGGTAAAATAACCCCAAGTTATTTTGGAAGGAAATTCAAACGAGAAAGAAACAAACTAAAAATAATATCGCAGCCTATCAATGGTTCAAGTATGCAAAGAAGCTTTATGAGCAAGATCCTAAGGTTGACCCCCCTCCCTTGGTCAACACTACTACTAAGCTCTTCACCGTGCAAGAGATTGAGGTGGGTATCAAAACGTTGGGGGTTGGAATTTACTTGGAAAAGCAAAAGATTTAGTCGAACTCCAAGCAGAATATCTAAAATGGGGTTCAAAAACTCTTGCACCTCACATTATGAAAATTTTCAACAACATCATTCAGTAGGGATTCCCCACAGATTGGAAAACAAGCCTAGAAATATTGCTTTTCAAGAGTGGGGATGTCAACAATCCCTCCAACTATAGAACCATAATGATAAACCCCTTGTTTGCAAAGTTATTTGGAGGTATGATAGAAAATAAAATCAGCAAGTGGGTGGAAGAAGGAGATAAGTGTGTGAAAGGAAAAGCAAGCTTTAGACCTAAACACTCAACGATTGATCACGGTATAACTCTAAGGAACATCATTGAAAAAGTGTGGGAGAAAAAAGAGGAAGTCTTTTGTTTCTTTGTCAATTTCAAAAAATCTTTTGTCACGGTCCCTAGAGATAAGATTTGGCATAGAATGGAGGAACTTGGGGTTCCTATGCATCTTAGAGCAGTTTTCCATAGGCTATATGAAGAGGTTAAATTCAAAATCAGCACATTAATTGGTATCTCTAAAAGTTTTAGGAGTGATATTAGGGTCAAGCAAGGGTGCACATTGTCCCCTACCCTTTTTGGTTTATATATAGACAAACTTGAAGAGTGGTTAAACTTTCAGGAGGGTAATGGTGCTCTTTTGGGTGAGTTTGTGATAAGACTTCTTTTGTATGCAAATGACCTTATTCTGATTACTAAATCTGCTCCTAGGTTGCAAGAACACTTAATTTCCCTTTAAAACTTTTGTAGTACAATGGGGATGCAAGTCAATACTAGCAAGACAAAAGTGGTAGTTTTCTCTAGCAAAAGGAAACAAAAAAATAATCAACATAAGTTCTACTTT
>JASDQU010739263.1:75685-98536 GCA_032191745.1 Picea mariana | reverse complement strand
TTGAGCTTTAAATATGTCATATTTTTTACCATGTAAAACTTCCATTTATAAGTAATATTTATGCACTATTGATACATTTTATAGCTATTATTTTGTTACTTACCATTAAATACATCCATTTTAACTTGTGGTTAATTATTGTTGTTTTCTTGTCTTTTTAGTGATTAAAGATGTTTTTAACATGATTTTATTGATGATGGTTTAATCATATGTTTTTATGTCGAAGCAACATGTTCCTACACCAAGATTAAACATGATTCTTGCACTATTCTCGTATTACACTTGGTACCAAAACATTCTTCCGACACCAGCACATTCAGCATTCCCGTAGATCAAATGTCTTCTTCAAGTATTTGTAGTAGTCCTCGTCAAGCTCCATTTTCCGTATACAAGATCAAGGGTAGGCCACAATTGTAAGCATGCAACGATAAACAAAACTAAGGTAAAAACGTGTTTTGGGCATCTTCTTAATTTATTAAAGATAAGGGAAATCACTAAGTATAATTACTCTTAAATCTTACCCTCATTTCTTATGATTAATTCTTTCCATACCCATAATTAAATCCTACACCCATCCATAATCATTCCACTAATTATTCACGCCAATTTATATGCTTTCTCACCACATGTATATTCCCGAGCCCAAGTTTATAAAATACCTTTTGTTAAGACTTAAAAATAATTATTCATTTTATTATTAAAATGAATATCCATCCATCCACCTCATTTATATTCCTGAAATATCTTTAAACTTAAATCCATAAAATATATTAATTCACCATTTTTTTAAGCTTAAAGAGAAAATATAATAACTTAATTAATTTCCCATGTCTTTAATTAATTATCTAGAATGCCCTAAATTACGTTAAACTAATGATGTTTTGTGCAAAGTATATCCATGGATCTAGTGCTAAATATTCCACATGGATTTCAAAGAGGATGGGCTCAAAATTGTGGCTACGCAAAATCTCCAATTAGTTATCAAGAATCCACAATTGATTGCAGTTGTCCAAGAACAAATCAGAGATATGATTTAATGACAAAGAGTTTGTGCCTCCAAGCTCCAGCGTGCAGCCAAAGTTTGGTTAAAATAGACACGTAACTGCAAATAAAGAAACATGGTGTTGGGATGTCGTTGGGAAGGTTCCCATGTTTAATTTTAAATTATGCATTTTCTATGTTGAGTTGAAACCCTATCAAAACAAATCAAGTTTGTTCATTGCCCCAGATGGAATGTTGTTGAGGCAGTTCAATTTAGATATTTCCCTCTTATGTATAAATACAGTGGATATTACACTAGAGGGGGGAATTATTATTGTATTAAGCAAGAGCTAAGCATTATTACATTGAAAACAATATTTTATGATTAATGAAGAATTGATTGATTGATGGTGTTCTAAGCTTCATTTTGATCTGAGTTAGCTTCTCCATGAATGTTGTCCAGGTCGGGAAGGGCCCCTCAATCTAGTAACATCTTGACCATTTTATTTATTAATTAGATTTGCGTGCATTTGATTTTTGTTTTTTTTATTTATTAATTAGATTATTGTTTTGATTAATTATTGTGTTCATTTAATTTTGGTTTGCTTTGATCGTCTCGTGAGATTTCTCCTCAAATCAACATCACCTTCCCCTCTTCTGTATACTAATTCTAGATCGCTCACCATCACATCCATGTTGCTATACTAATTTCAGATCGCTCATCATCATATCCATGCTGCTAATTATGCCATTACTCCTCTACTCACGCCTCCAATCCACTCCCTTCATGTTGATGGCTTCATAATATAATGTTGCATATTGTTCAACGACCTCTTCGCGTCACTTTAATTATTTATGCGTCCCATTCTTCATTTCACCTTCCACTCGCCATGTTCCTTTAATGCTGCAATTAGCTTTGTAAATATTCATTTCGGGTCGAATCCCTACATAGGTTTGAAGTTTTACGAAGGTTTGTATTGTGCGGATGATATCTGATTTCTTTTATATTGTTTGTTCAATAGTTTTGTTGTTATATCCATTACATTACACTGTATGCATTACAGTATTATGTGTTTGTTGTTTTTGTCCTTCGATTTTTAAATTGTTGATACGTGCATAATATATAATGTTTGATTGTTAATACATGTGTAAAATTTGTTTATTATATACATTGTTTTGTTATAATCTTTTTTTATTATTGTTGTTGTTTATTAGTTATAAATTTATAATATTTTGTTAATAGAAATAATGTGTTGTTACATGTTTATACTATTTTGCTAATCATTTATTTAGAAGTGTAATTGTTATGTTGATTGTAATGTTTTGTTAATATTGTTATAATATTTATTTTATGTTTGTTATATCGTTTGTTATGTTGTAATTATGCATTGTTTTATTCATTAGAGTTTTGTTAAATATTGCTAAGTGTTATTGTTATATAAATGTGAATGCATCGTTAAATGGAAGATCCATACAAAGCAATATCATTCTTGTACATAAATCTTGTACCAACACATTCATGTACCTAAACAAAATTAATACCGTACCGGCACATTCATTTTCGTACATAAACAAAACTAACTTTCTATTCTTGGGTGAAGCTTTGAGGAACATCCCATTTGCATGGTTTGGATTTAGACTTCATTTTCTACTTGTTTGATTGTTTTTTCCTTTAGCTAGTTTGCTTCAATTTAAATTTCCTGCACTTGGTTTTCTTTCACATACCTTTAATTCCTTGCACTTTGATTTCATGTAGCTTCAATCACCAATGGAAGATTAAAAGCCTAACTCGTGAGATATGGATTTCCTGTAATGGGTTTCAAGTTGAGGTATTAGTTTACTTCATGTCAATTGAACTCATTCTCGCTTGTTTGTTTTGTTTGTTACATTAACATGTGTTTTGTCAGCATTAGGCTAGACTAGACTCCAATCCTGCACATATTGTGCCTGCACCTCTAAGTCTACGACTCCCTAGTTGACAATTTTATGTTGGGAATTAATAGTACATATATTTAGCCCCACATGTACATTAATGATAACGAGATCATTATTCTTGGTGGTGATAGTGTTCATGAGGTACAAAGAAGAGGTGAAGTACCTTTGAGAGTTTCAAGATATTACATCAAAAATATATAGAATTTCTTGTATGTCCTTGGTTTAAAGACCAACTTGTGTTTTGTTAGTAACATCACTGACCAAAATTCTATTGTTGTTTTTTATAAGAAGCAATGCTTGACTAAAATCATAACAACAGTATCAATACTAGAGGATTCAATGTAATGATATGTATAGGTTTGATGGTATTTCAAAGAAACAACAAGATTTTTTGATGTTTTTTACTTCAGAGCATCAACTATGGCATGAAAGATATGGGCATCTCAACTACTTTTATTTGAAATTGTTTCATAAGCATAATTTGGTGAATGGATTGCATGACATGAGGAAGCTAAAGATGTATGTGAAGCATGTCTAGTAGGGAAGAAACATCATTTCAAATTTGATCACAACAAAAAAATATAAGCTCAGTGATCCAGATTGGATAATTATATTATTTTTCATCCATCTCGTTGCTTTCAGAGTGGAAAAAATATTGGAGGAATTAGCTTGCAAGGTCATTTTAGTGGCGGGTCCTAGTTTGGAAAATTGGGGTCTAGAACCTTCCAAATCCATTTGGAGACATTAAATGGTGTTTTGGGGGGTTATAGTGTCCATAATTTGTGCACACCCCCTTAACGGTATTCTACGCTCCAAGACCTTTACAATGGTATAGACTGTGTGTTAATCAAAGTTCATATGCAAAAGTTACGCCTCTTGCAAGTTTCCCTATCGTGTTGACCACCATGGTACGATAGGATACCATGTCAACCTTTATTACTCATGCATATGGGTCTATCCACATGAGTAATTTCAATAATATTCTAAAAGTTTCAAAACCCCACCACAATTGAGGGTTGAGGAAGTCAAAAACCTACCCCTAGATAGCTACGGGCTATGAAAAATATCGGGCCACTAGGAGGAGAAGGGGTTCCATTCTATGTTATGGTATTTTGTTCCATAACAAAGCGCAACAACTGGGAGTGGGAAATTACTGAGCATAACAGAGGGGGTTAATGTTCTATAGAATCTTAATATGCCACAGGTCTCAGGTAACTCCATAGAGAGTGCCTTCTCCTTTATACTTGCATTATCTTCATACCAAAGAAAAGAGAGCAAAGCAGTCTCACCTTCTAGCTGGGTTTTCTCCCGTAAGGGTTTCCTAGAGAAAATACTTGTATTACATTTTGGACGGTTTGTGATTGTACTTTACTGTTCTCTATTTTTTGTATTTTATCTATTTCATGCATAAGCAGAAAATTAGTAACTAAATATTCTAGAATCTAAAGGAATTTAACCTTCATAGCATAGATTTCAGTTTTATTTATCAAATCGGTTGTGATGAACTATTCCAATAGAATATCCATGGAAATTTACAAATCACTCAAGTACTTTAATTAATTCATAGCGATGTTTGTAGTCTAATGAAAACCCAATCCCTTGGAGGTGCTAAGAACTTTGTAACATTTGTTGATGATTTTTCAAGAAAAATATTGATCTAGTTTTTGAAGAATCTGATGTTTTCACAATATTTAAGAAATTCAAGGATACAATTGAAAATGAAAGTGGTCAGCACATTAAGGTATTAAGAAGAATAGAGGAGGTGAGTATGAATCACATGCATTTGTTGATTTTGGCTATCATCGTGGTATTCAAGGACAAACTTGTGTTGCCAAAACACCATAGAAAAATGGGGTAGTAGAGAGGAAGAATCGGTCAATTATGGAGATGACGAGGTGCATGCTAAAAGTTCGTCATATCAGTGATTAGTTTTGGGATGAAGTAGTTCAAACATCAATATTTTTATTGAGTCAAATTCCAATAAAACCAGTTTGTGGTAAGACTCCTTATGAAGCTTGGTCAGAAAGGAAACTAGTGGTAAAAAAAATTAAAGTTTCAGTGGTTTGGACTATGCACATGTTCCAAATACATATATACATAAATTGAAAGCTAAAAGTAGGAAATGCATATTTATTGGGTACAACACTTAATCAAATGAATACAATTTATATGATCCAATAAATAGAAAGGTTGTTATAAGTAGAGATGTATTTTTTTATGAGAGACCTCCACATGTGCATACATATCAATGAAAAGGTGAAGTTTTGAAAGGTGATATAAATATCCTAAATTCAAACTCCTATCACATATAGGAGGTGAATAAGAGAAGAGGAAAAAGAGGAAGAGGAAGAAAAACTAGAGTTGGAGTTGGAAGGACTACATGGCAGTCAGTCTCAAAACAATGGTAATCAATCTCATAAAATGCCAAAACGATTCTATTAGACTCTTCATGATGTAAAGCTAGATGAGATACAAAAAGGTGATAGAAGAATAAGGTCAAAATCACCCAACGGTTGAATCTTTCTTTGATAATACAAGTTGTGCATTCTTATGATCCGGGTTCTTTTAATGAAGCAAATAAAAAAGAAGAATGGAGAAATGCAATGCAAGTAGAATATGATGCTTTAATGAAAAACAACAATTGCAAGTTAGTTGAATTACCTCCAAATAAAAAATTGATAGGTTGTATATGGGTATATAGAAATAATTTCAAATCAAATGGTTCTATTGAAAAATGAAAAGCCATGTTAGTTGGAAAATGATATGCACAAAAAGAACGTATAGAGTATGAGGAAACATTTTCTCCCACTACAAAATTAATCACAATCAAAGTGTTGTTAGCTATTGAAACATAGTTTGGATGGAAGGTGTTATCCCCCATTTCTAGGGATAACTAAGGAGATATTGTATTGAGGCCCATAGGTTGCATACATGGAGTACCAAGAGGAAAATCAGCATGTAGATCCCTTCACTCACCTCACATCACCATTCGATCGATGGCAGAAGCATCCACCACACCCAGCTTGGCCCACAAAGGAAATTAGGTCTTGCTTCATGAGGTAACAATTCTGGTGTTGTGGTAAGGGTCATTTTAATATTTGAAGCATTTGAACATGTTGTAAAGGATCATTTCTTGATTTTGAAAACATTTGCTTGGAAATTATGCCTTTTACCTCATTTCACCTTGGTGTTTGACATGTTTTCCTACTAAGTGGATTACCCTCGTGAAAAGTTCTGCTACTAGGGGATCGTCTTGATGGGTCATTGTACCCTTCCCACACATACTTATCAATTTCCATCACTTATTCCCTTTTGTTTCCTCACCTTTTGAGTTTTTAGGCATATTGACCCAAGAAGGGCTTGTACCTTATTTCATGGGAAGAAGGGGCTAAAGGCCCGGAGGTAGATTTCAGTTGCTATAAAATAATAAGAAACTAATGTTGAAAATAAAGTGAACATGGAAAATGAGGACCATCAAAAGTCAATCCAACTTGAGCTCTACTTACTCAGTGGTTTCACTGGTCCCAAAACTAATACGAAATCTTGGAAACCCTAGAAGGGGGACCCTCAAATTTGCAAATTACAAATGAAAGCAGTGATTGAAAAGATGGAAAAAAGGGGCTTGGAAAAAGGTGGCACGAATATATTTGGTAACTCAAGACAAATCACACCCTCAACAAAGGCGCCCATGAATGAGACAATGTGAGCCCTTATATGCCAAGAAACCCCATTCCCAAAAGTTACACCCTCATCCACTTCACACTATCTTGCATGACTTAGAAAGGGTCTCCTTGGGAAACACTCCTTGACTTGGGGAATTATCTACCCAAAAGGTCACCATGACAACCCTCCAATACTTAAATTTGGCAAGTTTATAAGGTCTTTGAGCATTTATTTATTTTGAAAAGGGGGGAATTTGATGCACATGTTTGGGTGGTTATTTTATTAGATATGACTTTCTTGGAATAATACTTGTGACATGCGGACCCTTAGAGGGAAAATTTGTTTTTCTTTGCAAATATTTGCCAGGTGAAAGTATTTTCATGGAGGCATAAGGTCACTTGGACCTTCATTGGAGCATGAAGCCCACGGGTTGGATGATGTGCCCCCCTATCATTGGACACATGAGAGAAGGAATTTTTCCTTTGGAGGCACTTAGATACCATGAGGTGATCACATTCCAGCCCCTTGCACCCAAATGTTGTCCTTTGTAGGCCTAAGATGTCATCTTCTTGGTCCTAAGATGTCACATGGGATTGGGGTTTTTGATGGGGCTCTTAGGGTTGATGGTGATGTGGCATGGTTTGATGGAGAGAGAGAAACTTGGAATGCATTATGACACTTGGTAGTAGGGCATATGGCCTTTGGAGGCCCAACGTTTTTCATCAAAGGTTAAACTTTCCCTCTTGGAGGCCTAACGTCACCCTATAGGGCATGACGTCACCTCTAAAAGGGGATTTACTTTATGCAATTCGAATTTTAAGATGTAAAAGGGAAAATAGAGGAGGTCGGCCTCCCTAATTTGTGTTTGAATTTAGATAAGTCGAAAAAAAAATTAGAAGAACTTATATAAATAAAGGTCTTGTCATTTTTCATTTCGATCATAACTCACTTGAGAAACACATATTCTTGGCTGAAATTTTTTCCCTACTTGGGAATTTTCTGTTGTTGGATTGTTATATTCTTTGCAGTGAAAGTCTAGTCAAGGTGAATAGAATGATGGTCTAAGTCAAGGTAGATCAACAACATCAACATCAAGTCAAAGTCGAGGTGAATCGATAGCAAGTCGAAGTCGAGGTAGATTGACAGCAAGTCGAAGGTCGAGGGATTCAACCAGGTAAAGTCGAAGTCGAAGATATTGACAACAAGTTAACCAACAAGAGGTCGAAGTGCAGGCATGAGATGAATGACTAGAGACCGAATGAAGATCGACTGGTAGTTGACTAGTAAACCTGACTTGGAGTCTACTGTAACAGAATCCTGGCATTTGTGGGATTTGTAGCCAATAATATACATGAATCTTTAACCATTTTTGGGCACCAATATTTAAGGTTTTATCTGTTGTAAAGCCTATAAAGAGGTCTACTATAAGACCATAAAGGTTGTTGTTGTAAGGTAATCATAGAATGAACTTTTGTAGGTTAATTCATGTGTAAGTGTAGGTTGTTGGTCATGCATATGTAAGTTGAATTGGCTATAGGGTTGTTATTTCATGTGCAAGAAGGTATAATGTCGATTGTGTCTTATGTGTGGACCAAGGTTAGACATGTAACCTTTTTATTGAGATTGAATAAGAAAAAAAGAGAGCAGAACACTCAAAGGAATGTTGGTTTTCCCGGTTAAGGGTTTCCAAGGTAAAATCTCAGTGTACTGTGTGATTTCTTGTGTCATTTTCTTTCTTGATTAAATTATTCTTCACTTCTTCTAGGATTAGTGTGGAAGTGTCTTTCATTTGCTGACATGTGGTATCATAGCTTAGGTTTTCCCCAACAAGTGAGTTATCAAAGAGGTGTAATGCTTTGGTGAGTATATCAGATCTTGATTTGCAAATATTGAATCTGAGAACTAAACCCTAGGTACAGTAAGAGTCGAAAGTCATAAATTATGTTAAAGATCATGGTAAATAATGGTGAGAAGTTCCATAATAGAGATAGAAAAATTCAATGGCCATAATTTCGAGCTATGGAATCTTAAAATGAAAGATCTTCTTGTAGATCGAGAACAATGGATAGTGATCTATCTAGGTACCTAGACGACAGGCATGTAGACAAAAGAATGGGAGAAACTCAAAATAAAAGAAAGAAGTATGATACGGCTTTGTCTTGCAGATTCAGTGCTGGTGAATGTCTCGAGTGAAGATTCAGCCAAGAAACTGTGGTACAATATGGGAATATTATACTAGTCGAAATCTCTTGTAAATAAGTTGTTTCTCATAAAGAAATTGTATCTTCTAAGGATGACTGATGGCAGTTTGATGACTAAGAATTTAAATTTGTTTAATATTGTGTTAATTTATTGACCATATGTGGATATAAAGATCATTGATGAAGAGAAGTGTATCATCCTATTATGTTATTTTCCAAACTTTTGGGATATCTTAGTCATGGCTATTGGGAGTAATACAACCACACTAGCGCTAGAGGACATGGTTGGTTCTCTGTTTTAGAAAGAAATGAGAAGGACAAACATGAAAGGATCAACCAAATATGCTTTGGTAGTGAGAGGTCGACCGGTAGACAGAGATAAAGGTAGATCCTCCTGTAGAAAGTATAAGTCGAAGGGTAGATCTAAATCCTTGGTTCAGTCGACACGAAGATGTCGGAAATGAGGTAAAGATGGGAATTATAAAAGGACTGTAAGTTGAAGGAAACAGAAGGCAGTATTGGATTCAATGAGAAGTAGTCGACTGAGAGAAAGACGACCTCAGAGAAGGGAGGTTATGTGTACATGGCGTTGACCAGTACACAATTAGATAAATATGTTTGGTTGATTGACTCAGGAGCATCTTATCATATGACACCACATAAATAATGGTTCTTTGAATATGAAAAATATGATGGGGGTGATGTGTTCTTGGGGGACGACTCAAAAACCATAATTTTTGAACGGGGAAGAGTCTGACTGACAATACAGGATTGGAGGAAAAGAACTCTTCCAGGTGTGATACACATTCTAGGTTTGGAAATAAACCTAATATATTTCAGTAAGATGAGTGATGCAGGTGTGCATACTCTGTTTCAAAAGGATTCATGTAAGATGGTCAGAGGTGTGATGGTCTTAATGAAAGGATTTCAGGTTGGTACCATGTACAAGTTGTTAGGGAATGTCGACTCGACTAGATGCAACAACATAGTTTCTCCTAAAATCGACTCAAATGTGACTCGACTTGACTCGATGTCGACACAACTTGACTCGACTCAATCCAAGTCAATTCAAACTGACTCGACAAGACATGATGAACTCGAACTGACCAGGTTATGGCATGATAGGATGGGACACATTGGAGAAAAATGACCTCTAGCTATGCAAAGAAAAGGTATGGTCGAAGGTTTTCCTAAATTTGGTTTAGTATTTGACTTTTTTAAACATTGCATATATGGGAAAAAAATTCGGGTGAGGTTCCCATCTGGAGCAACAAGGGAAAATGGGATTCTAAAACTGGTGCATAGTGATGTGTTTGTCTCGGTTACAGTGCCTTCACTTGGTGGATCCCTATATTATGTCTCCTTCATAGATGATTTTTCCAAGAAGACATGGATATATTTTCTAAGGAAGAAATCAGAGATTTTTTAGAGATTTAATAAGTTTAAATCTCTTGTGGAAAACTAGACAGAGAAAAGGATTAAAGTGTTGAGAACTAACAATGGTGGTGAATTATGTGGAAAGGAATTTGATCGGTTCTGTAAGTAGTGTGGCATAGCACACAAAAATACCACACCATATACCCCTTAGAAAAATGGAGTTTCCGAGAGAATGAATAGAACATTGATGGACAAGGCAAGGATCATGCTCAGTGGTGTTGTTCTCACACAAGAATTCTGGGCAGAGGTAGTCGAGACTGCAAGATATCTGGTAAATATGTCTCCTTCGTTGAATCTAGTCGACATGACTCCAAATGAGGTATGGTCTGGTAATAATTCATCGATGTCACATCTCAAAGTATTTGGTTGTGATGCATTTGTGCATGTTCCCAAGGAAAAGAGGAGCAAGTTGGACAAGAACGCATTCAAATGTATTTTCATCGGATACAAAGAAGGGATGAAAGGATATAAGCTCTAGGATCCTACATCAAGAAAAACAGTGTACAGTCGAGATGTGGTCTTCAGAGAATTCGAAGGTAAATCTAAGCTTGAGGAAGCTATTCAAACCAAGAATAATCCTGATACAATGTGGTTTGAACTGAGGAACGAAGAAGATGATTCAAATGAGTCAACTGAATCAGAGGAAGAGGTGGAACAATAGACTTTGGTGGTACGGAGGTCAAAAAGAGTAAGAAAACCAGTCGAATGGTATAGTTCACCAAAATTCTATTATGCATTTGTGTTAACTCCCATCGACGATGAGCCCAAGTCGTTCGGTGAGGCAGTCGACTCAACAAAGGATAAACTATGAAAGGATGCCACAGTCGAAGAGATGGAATCCTTGTACAAGAATGAGACATGGGATTTATTCAAGTTACCTAGTGGAAGAAATACCATCGGTAGCAAGTGGGTGTTCAAGAAGAAGATGAATGTCGCAGGACAATTCAAGAAGTTCAAAGCTCGACTGGTAGTGAAAGGATATTCCCAAGTCGAGGGAGTCAACTTCGGTGAGATTTTTTCCCCTGTTGCAAAACTAAATTCCATTGGAGTACTAATGTCTCTGGTTGTAGCATTCAATCTGAAGATAGAATAGATGAATGTGAAGACAACATTCCTACATTGGGACCTGGAAGAAGAAATCTACATGAAACAGCCTGAAGGATTTGTAGTAAAGGGAAAGCATGAGTTGGTGTGCAAACTCAAAAGATCCCTTTATGGTCAAAAGCAATTGCTAAGGATGTGGTACCAGAATTTTGACACATACATCCTTAGTTTGGGATTTGTGAGAAGAAAAGTTGATCATTGCATATATTCCAAGGAAGAAGGTGGGAATTTCATATATTTATCTTTGTATTTCGATGACATGTTGTTGATTGGAAACATCATGGATGCAATAAAGGAGGTGAATAAGCATCTATCCTCCAATTTTGACATGAAGGATCTAGGTGCAGCTAACTTCATTCTAGGAATGGATATTAAGATAGATCAAGACACTGGAAAGATCTGTTTGAATTAGACGAAGTATATTGAAATAGTTTTGAAACGATTCAACATGTAGGATTACAAACCGATGAAGGTACCAATTCCAGTCAGAGCAAGGCTTACTGTTGAACAGTGTCCAAAAACACAAGAAGGAATAGAGGACATTGAATGTTTTCCCTATGCAAGTATGGTTGGTAGTCTAATGTATGCGATGGTCTGCACTTGACCAAACATTTCCCATGCAGTGGGAGTGTTGAGAAGGTACATATCGACACCTGGAAAGGAGCACTAGATAGTTGTCAAGAGAGTATTCAGGTATTTGTGTGGCGCAGAGGACTATGATATATGCTACCAAGGAAGACCTGGAGGTGAAAGTGGTAAATTAGATGTACATGGATTTGTCGACACTAACTGGGTTGGATATTTGGATCGATGGAGGTCAACCAACGAATATGTCTTCAATATGTTTGGTGGAGCAATAAGTTGGATGAGTAATCGACCAGCAGTCATAGTCTTGTCGATAATAGAAGTTGAATACATGGAGGCCACTCATGGAAGCAAAGAATCAGTATGGCTTCAAAGGTTGTGTTCAAGAATCGGGTTTGAGTAGAGAGATATGAAGGTAAGTTGTGATAGTCAAAGCGCAATATTTGTGGCAAAGAACCATGCTTATCATTCAAAGACTAAGCACATTGACGTAAAATACCATTTCGTAAGAGACATGGTCGAAAGTAACAAGGTGAAATTGGAGAAATTAAACACGTTGGAAAACATAGCAGACTCGTTGACCAAGTCTATGAGTGTTTTGAAGTTCTCTTGGTGTAGAGAGGTAATTGGCATTGTTTCCCTGGGTCTGTGAGTGAAAGTTCAAAAATCTCTTGTTTCAACAAAGATGACAACAAGTGGGATAATTTTGGGTTGTCATATTATTTGCAATGAAATTCTAGTCAAGGTGAATCGAATGATGGTTGAAGTCGAGGTAGATAGACAACATCGACAATAAGTTGAAGTCTAGGTGGATCAATAGTAGGTTGAAGTCGAGGTAGATCGACAGCAAGTCGAAGGTCAAGGGAGTCGACTGGGTAAATTCGAAGTCAAAGATATCGACGGAAATTCAAACAAAAAAAGGTTGAAGTGTGGGAGTGAGACGACCGACTAGAGACCGAATGAAGGTCGACTGGTAGTCAATTGGTAAACCCAACTTGGATTCATTTGTAACAAAATCCCTGGATTTGTGGGATTTGTAGCCAATAAAATGCATGGATTTGTAACCATTTTTGGGTGCCAATATTTAGGGTTTTCCTATTTTAAATCCTACAAAGAGGCATGTTGTAAGGCCACAAAGGTTGTTGTTATAAGGTAAACATAGAATGCAGTTTTTCAAGTTAATGCATGTGTAAGTGTAGGTTTTTGGTCATGCATATGTAAGCCGAATTGGCTACAGGGTTGTTCTTTCATGTGCAAGAAGGTATGATTTCGATTGTGTCTTAGTTGTAGACCAAGGTTAGACATGTAACCTTTTATTTTGATTGAATAAGACAACAAGAGAGCAGAACGCTCAAAGGAATGCTAGTTTTTCCGGTTAAGGGTTTCCAAGGTAAAATCTCGGTGTCTTGTGTGATTGCTTTCCATGTCATTTTATTTCTTGATTAAATTCTTCATCTCTTCTGCTAGGAAAAGTGTGGAAGTGTCTTTCATTTAGTAACAGATCTATCTCTCTCTCTCTTGGTGCATTATGTATTATTTCTCTTGTCTTTGGGTGAAGGAAAGCTAGGTGCTACCTCTTGGGTGCTTTTTTCTTGCTATGTTGGTGGAATATTCTTGATAAGAAAGGGTTTCTTCATGCTTTTCTTGGAATTGGTAAGGAATTTATGCATTAATTGTTTTTTTTCTCTTCGTGTTTCAAGATAACTTTGTCTAAACCCTTGGAGGAGTATAAGGGCATACACCCTCCATCAACATATACTTTATTATCATTGAATAATCTACTTTGCAATGGTTGTTGCAAGGAGTAAAAAGGCTTACACCCTTGTATATTTACCTTGCTAGGTTTTGTTTTCTCAAGGGAGTAAAAGGGATTACACCCCTAGAAAAGTTAAAAACCCTAGCTATTACACAAGAGACTACATTAACCCAATTTATAAGGCACTAATCTATTTGCATTAGAGATATAAAATCATTGCATTGGTATATGTGAAATGTTGAGACATTGCAATTGTCTAAGTTGGAATTGATTCTATATGTTATAAGTTATCTTGTGCCCTAGGGGCGTTTTATTTATCCAATTTATTCTCTTTTTTGATACAAAGTAATTCTACATCCATTAGGTATACAGTAAAACTCATCTTATTTCAATCTTTGTTCACTATTCTACCACTGAAATTCACTTGTAAACCTTGGTAATTGTTCTACCGGTTATTGACCAATTTTTGGGTGGTTTACTTGCTAATTTTTGTGGCTAGAAGTTTTTACTGTATAATTTTTTTTCTACATTCATTTGGCTGTCATAAAAAAATTTTGATAACATCATATAACAACCCTCCAAACATCACCAAAGTCTTGCTTCATTAATTGGAAGTTTAACTAGTCATTGCTAGCTTTGTTTCAATCATATTATACTTGATTTTGGTGGTTAAATTTACAACTATTGATATCATTTGTTTCTTATTTATACATTTATATACTGCTGAAATTTTGGGACAGCAAGTTTTGTTTTTGATTCCCCAATGTTTAAAGGCTTGTTTTATCATCTTTTGTCTTGTTCCGAGCGGGGCTAACATTGTTTTCCAGGTATTCAACGCTTGGAAACCATTTTTCCTTTCACAAGACTCATCTTCAAGACTTTATTTATCTCCAATATTGAACTATAAGGGTGCTCAATCATCATCATCTCACTTTCCATCTCAATCCCCCTAGGGTCACCGGATTTCCCCCTTGTGGCGATTTCATCATCACTAAAGCGAGGGGAGTGTTTATCTAAAGTGACATTGGGTACGTACTCCTGTAGTTGTCTCACCTTTTTGACTTGGGTTTGGATTTTCCCAAGCTACAATCTGTGTGATAACATTTTGGCGTCGTTTCCAGGGAGGATTTTGAATCCTCTATCGATCCCTAATGACACTTTGGCAAGATTTGATCCCAAATCCTTTTTTCCTAGATTTCCTAACGACTTCATTTGAGGGAAGTTCCCTTGTAATTTTTTATGAACACTAATTTCATCTAGTGACTCCACTGAAGTGACATCCCAGATAATGGAAGTATGGCTCTATGGTGATTTCATGAGGCATACAAAGCTTTGGAAGTTGAGTCCATTTATTGGAATCCAAATAAATGTCCACGAGGACGGTGGGAGGATTTCCCGAAGTTTAATGGTGATATTTCTTTGGTCATTGCATATACTTTCAAGTTTACTAAATTTACTATGAACCTGGGTATAGAGCATGAAGATGTGATAGTATGGTTGTTTCTGCTATCACTTTAAGAGAAGAAAAGAGATTGGATCAAACATTCTTGTAAACCTAAAAGTATATATTCTTAAACGATCTTTATCTGATAATTTATTAAGCATTGGGGCCATAGAACTCAGAAATTTGAGGATTGTATTCAATACCTCAAAGAGGCCTTTCTATGTAAAAGTATTCCCTTCGACCCTATCGAAGGTTTGAAGGAAACACTTCTTCCAAAGTCTATTGAGAACATAGTGGAGAAACAAATGGATGAGATTAGTGGTGAAGAAGGTTTCACACTTCTCAACAAGAGCATAGAAGAAGACAATGAGTTTTGTGAACAATTAATAGAATACTACCATAAATACTTCTTGGTCAAGTTTTTCATGCAGATAAAATAAGATTACAAAACTATCCTTCAAAATTATGAAGGAGAACCTACCCAAGATGGAGCATGGGAACTTGCCATTGTATATTACGGAGTGAAGTCACTATGTGACGCTATGAAAAAAAATACAACTACTAAGAAAGTTTTCCGACCCAGGATTGATCATTCTTAATGCCTAAAGAAGTCTAGAAATTCATTGAATATCAAGCCCTTGGTGATGAAATTTTTCTCAGAGAGCACGTCCATGAGTAAAAATGCCAAGAAGAAGAAGATCCTGATGAAGTGAAACATCTCGATAAACAGGATGAGACATTGGTATCTCGTCTCCCGCTTGATGGAGATGAAATTGTCTAGCCTTTCTTTCCTCCTGCATGTGAAGATGAAGAAGTGACTAGCCCTTTCATAGAGGACTTCTCTGACATGGTTGATCAACACATTGATGATGATTTCTTTGGTAACAAGGATGCCAGGTGCTTGAAGAAATGATTGAAGAAAGTCCTATTGATTTGCTAGCACAAGATCTTATTGAGACCTACCATAGAATAAATTCCCTATGTGACATGATTGTAGAAAATTATGTCCTTGGTGATGAAGAAGATTCCCATGAAGAGCATTATGTTGGAAACCCAGTTGAAGCTGCTCATGCCTATTTTCTCCCTGCATGCAAAAAGGAAGGATCGGTTTGATGTATTATACAATGGATTTATTGAGAAACCCTTGCATGTCATTGGTGAACATATAGATGAATTTATATGTATAGGGAGACGTAAATGGGATGTTGGTTTCTCCATACTTTACGGGGATCCTGTTTTCGACATTGAGGGTATTTTTCAAATGAAGAGGTTTGAGTTGTCATCTTCATAGAACTAGTTTTCATGTGTATATGATGTTGATATTTGGCAGCCTAACAATGATATGGTCATAGATATTTTTCATTCGCCGAGGATGACTTGTTGCAATATACTCACGATGATTTTCAGCCATCCCTTAGGAATTCTGATGCATATACTTTTGGGCACTCGGATTTTTTCTATAAACATTTTCAACCACCTTCATTCTCATATTTTGACAAGGATGTGACTAGCCCAGAGAAATCAGAAATTCATACTACCTAGGGGCAGTATTTTCATCTTGGATCTTTTTACAAGGATACGTAGTCTAGAAGGCAACATTTTTTCACTAGCAAGAGGATTTCCTTCTCCATACATGAGGTTGTTCCCTACCTTCTACCTTCTTCTTGGGGAAGCCATGTAGTTTTATTATGATCTATTATCCTCTCAATCTTCAACAAACAATGGTATTCTTAATGAGGATGAAGATGAACCATCATCTATATATAGTAGTCCTATCCATAGATGGATCGATTAGGCTTGTGGCTATTCTTTCATGTGGGATTTCCTCCCTCCCACCCATCTCCATGAGCTTTATTTCATGATTGATTATATGTTTATTTATGCTCATGATTATTATGTGCTTCACTTATCTTTGTTGTATCACATAATTAAGCATAGGGGCAGATACCTTGACGAAATGATCAGTTGGTTGCATGCATTGAATGATTTCACCTGACATCCACAGGACCTAATTTCCATAGGGCCATGGGCCCTAAGTAAGTAGGTAGGTCATTTGTTGTCCCTTGAATTTTATATTTTTATACTCTTTATAGTTGCATGTCATATCTCATTTTCATTTTTCTCTACTTGCATAATTGCATAATTTCTTTACTTCATTTTTTTTATCATATTACATGCAAGTGTAGAAAATTTTGAAGAAATGTAAAATTTTCTTCTTTAGATAGTTGTCAATTTTGAATTTTTGATCATATGAAAAAAGGGTGAGTGTGCTACCCTAGATACCCAATGAATTTATTGTTTCAATGTGTTTAGGCACGGGTCTTACCAGGAGATGTAGAGGTTCTCATGCACTCTACGATGAGTACATGTCCTCGAGTAGGACCTAGATGTTATCCCCCATTTCCAGGGATAACTAAATAGATCATGTCTTGAGACCCACATGTTGCATACATGGAGTACTGAGAGGTATATCAGTAGGAAGAGCCCTTCACTCACCTCACATCACCATCTAATCGATGGCAACATAATCCACCACATCTAGCTTGGCCCACAGAGGATAGCAGGTCTTGCTCCATGAGGTAACAAGTCTGGTGTTTTGGTAAGTTTCATTTTAATATTTGAAGCATTTGAACATGTTGCAAAGGATCCTTTCTTGATTTTGAAAATGTTTGCTTGGAAATTATGCCTTTTTCCTCATTTCACCTTGGTGGTTGACATGTTATCCTAGTAAGTGGGTTACCCTTAGGAAAAGGGTTTCTACTAGGGGGTCTCCTTGATGGGTCATCGTATCATTCCCGCACATACTTATCAATTTCCATCACTTCTTCCCTTTTGTTTCCTCACCTTTTGGGTTTTCAGGCATCTTGACCCAAGAAGGGCTTGTACCTTATTTCATGGGAAGAAGGGGATGAAGGCCTGGAGGTAGATTTCAGATGCTATAAAATAATAAGAAACTAATGTTGAAAAGAAAGTGAACACAACAAATGAAGACCATCAAAAGTCAGTCCAACTTGATCTCTACTTACTCAGTGCTCACCATGGTCCCAAAACTAATGATAAATCTTGGAAACCCTAAAAGGGGACCCTCAAATTTTCAAATTACAAATGAAAGTAGGGATTGGAAAGATGGAAAAAAGGGGATTGGAAAAAGGTGGCACACAAATAGTTGGTAACTCAAGAGAAAACGCGCCCTCAACAAAGGCACCCATAAATGAGACAATATGAGCCCTTGTATGACAAGAAACCCCATGCCAAAAAGTTACACCACCATCCACTTCACACTCTCTTCCATGAATTAGAAAGGGTCTCCTTGGGAAACACTCCTTGACTTGGGGAATGATGTACCAAATAGGTCACCATGACAACCCTCCCATACTTAAATTTGGAAAGTTGTATAAGGTCTTTGAGCATTTGTTTATTTTGAAAAGGGGGGATTTGATGCACATGTTTGGGTGGTTATTTTATTAGATATGGCTTACTTTGCATGACACTTGTGACTTGTGTACCCTTGGAGGGAGAATATGTTTTTTTTTTTCAGGGATTTATCAGGTGAAAGTCTTCTCATGGAGGGACAAGGTCACTTGGACCTTCATTGGGGAATGAATCCCATAGGTTGGATGATGTGCCCCCTCTCATTAGACATGTGAGAGAAGGAATGTTTCCTTTGGAGGCACTTAGAGACCATGAGGTGATCACATTCTATCCCTTTTCACCCAAACGTTGACCTTTGGACGTCTAATACGTCATCGTCTAGGCTCTGAGACGCCACATGGGCTTCGGGTTTTTTATGGGGCTCTCATGGTTGATGGTGCTGTGACATGGTTTGATGGAGAGAGAGACACTTGGTATGAATTATGACACTTGGTAGTAGGTAATATGGCCTTTGGAAGCTCAACATTCTTCATCAAAGGTCAAATCATCCCTCTTGGAGGCCTAACGTCACCCTTTACGGCACGGTGTCACCCCTAAATGGGGATTTTCTTTATGCAATTCGATTTTTAAGATGTAAAAGGGAAAATAGAGGAGGTCGTCCTCCCTATTTTTTTTTTGACTTTAGATAATTGGACAAATTGGTTTTACAAAACCTTATATAAATAAAGGTCTTGTCATTTTTCATTTTGATCATAACTCATTTGAGAATTACATATTCTTGGCTGAAATTTTTGCCCTACTTGGGAATTTTCTCTATCTCTCTCTCTCTTGGTGCATTATGGATGATTTCTCTTGTCTTTGGGTGTTTTTTTCTTGGTATTTTGGTGGAATAATCTTGATAAGAAAGGGTGTCTTCATGCTTTTCTTGGAATTGGTAAGGAATTTTTGCATTAATTGTGTTTTTATCTTCTTGTTTCAAGATAAATTTGTATAAACCCTTGGATGAGTATAAAGGCCTACACCCTCCATCAATATCTACTTCTTTATCAATGAATAAGCTACTTTTCAAAGGTTGCTACAAGGAATAAAAATGCTTACACCCTTGTAGATTTACCTTACTAGGGTTTTTTGCTCAAGGGAGTAAAGGGGATTACACTCCTAGACAAGTAACAAACCCTAGCTCTTACACAAGAGACTCCATTAACACGATTGATAAGGAACTAATCTATTTTCATTGGAGATATAAAATCATTGCATTGGTATACGTGAAATGTTGGCACATTGCAATTGTCTAAGTTGGAATTGATTATATATGCTATAAACTATATTGTGCCCTAGAGACGTTTTCTTCAGCCAACTAATTCTCTTTGTTGTTACAAATTAATGCTACATCCATTAGGGATGTATTAAAACTCATATTCTTTCAATCTTTTCTCACTATTCTACCATTGAATTTCACTTGTAAACCTTGGTAATTGTTCTATCGATTAATGGTTAATTTTTGGATGGTTTACTTGTTGATTTATGTGGCTAGAAGTTGTTGTTGTAGCAATTGTTCTCTACATCCATTTGGTTGTCATAAAAACTTGTTGATGACATCATATAACAACCCTCCAAATATCACCAAAGTCTCACTTCATTAATTGGAATTTTAACTAGTCAGTGCTAGCTTTGTTTCCATCATCTCATACTTGATTTTTGTGGTTAAATTTTCAACTATTGATATCATTTGTTGTTGATTTATACATTTATATACTGCTGAAATTTTGGTACAACAAGGTTTATTGTTGATTCCCCATTGTTTAAAGTCTTGGTTTATCATCTTTTGTCTTGTTCCTGGCAGGGATAACATTGTTTTGCAAGTATTTAACGTTTGGAAACCATTTGTCCTTTCATAAGACTCATCTTCAAGTCATTATCCATCTCCAAGATTGACCTGTATGAGTGCTCATTCATCATCATCTCACTTTCCTTCTTAATCCCCTTAGGGTCATCGGGATTCCCTCATTGTGGTGATTTCATCATCACTAAAGCGACGGGAGTGTCCATCTAAGGTGACAATGGGTAGGTATTCTCGTAGTTGTCTCACCTTTGTGACTTGGGTTGGGATTTTCCCAAGATACAATATGTGTGATAACAGAAGGTACACCAAATGGATATCAAAAGTGCGTTCCTAAATGGGGATTTACAAGAAGTGTATATGAGGAATTTATTTCCACGACAAAAGCAAAATACAAAGCAACAATTAGAGAAACATGTGAAGTAGTGTGATAATGTACAATTTTATGTGATTTAAAGCTTCCACAAATGTGGTATACATATTTACATTGTGACAATCAAAGTTTCATCAAGATGATGAAGAATACAATTTATCATTCAAAAACAAAAAATATCAAAATTCATTGTCATTATATCAAATAACAAGTGTAGAACAAAAAGATAGAACTAATTTATTGCAAGCTATGAGATCAAGTGGCGGACATCTTCGCCAAACCATTCAACAAGGATAAGTTCAAAAAATTTTGAGAGATATTAGGAGTTATGCAAAATGAAATAAATATTAAGAGGGAGTGTTAGATATTGTAATGTTTGTTTTATTTTAATAATTATTGTTATGTACTAAAGTAGAAATAAGTCATGTGTTAAATGAAATTTATGTTCATGTATTTATAAAACATGTAAATTAAGTGAGTGATTCTTAATAGGAATAACAAAACTTTCTATATATATACAACACCACTTTATCTAATTTGATCCGCATTTTATAATGTGTAACTCTTATTCAGTCTCTCTCTTTTCTCGCTTGCATATTCTCTATTTTAGTTTAATAGTTTCATTATTACACCCTTTCTCACAGTTCCTTCGATGGGCCAATGATATGTCCTATGTTCCAACTTAGTCACCACTCAACATAATAGGCCCTTTGTTTGACTTTTTTATTTAATTGACCTTCGAGATCACACCCAAGATGACTATACTCTACAATTCAAACATGAGGGATTTATTTCTTTTATTTGTTCTTGTTCATCATCTTTTTGTTATGCTCATTTTGTTTTTCATCTTCATAAGTGGATTTATTGACTGATTTCTTCTCTTGTTGATTTGGTGAGAATATCAGAGTCTATTATCTATGATAGTGTGTGTGCTCCAATCATAATTATCAATGAATTATGTTGAAATAACTCTCAATTAATTTCCCAATGCCAATGCTGAAATATCTCTCAATCAAGTTCCTATTTGAATGCTCAATGTATGTGTATTCATTGCTACGTTGAAATCTATGTGATTGGTCGAACTCTTTTCTTTTGCTCGATCGATCAATGCTCTCACTATATGCTCTATCAATTCTTCAACCTCTGTCAAAGTTATATTCAAGGTCGTTGACAATTTTTTGGACTCTACATGTTTACATTACATTAAAGATGACTTTCACTCATTATTGTAGGACTCTCTCTATGCATAACTCAACTCAACTCAACTATGGCATGACTAAATGACTAAAGTGACTTTAATTATGACTCTTTAAGACTCCTAAGATACACTAGACTCTTGCTTGGCCAGACATCATTATAGACTCAATTAACTTTTGTGAGTAAGATTTTGACACTTATTGACAAGAAACCAACTTTTATTTCAAAAATCAAAAAGAATCACCTACCTTGAAGACTTGCATTTAACCCCTCCTTTTGACTCTATCTCAATTATGACTTTATAATGACTCAATTTTTTTCATTTTTGTGATACATATAATGTATAGAATCAAAAATAATGAATCAACTTGCTTAGATGCTCCTTCATGTGATTCATGAAGGCCCATATGCTTTATGTATTTACAAAGTATGACCAAGTACACATGTATATTTCCCAATTATTTTTTTAGAAAGATTAAGTGGTCTTCAATAGAGGTGACTCACTGAGGGACTTTCCCTTCTTGATGATTCTTTCTCCAATATCTGGCAACCTTTTTGGGCATTTTGACAAAATTTAATGAAGGAAAATAATTATAGGCTCACTCTTCATAAATCTCCAATGTTAGTGGGAATTGTGACAAATTCAGAGACAGAGAAGAACAGAAATCAAGAAAACAACAAACAATATGCAGGAGAACGCCATAGGGCATCAATACCTCTCTTAGTATTGAATAGAATACGAAGGTTACATAATGGATCCAATGGATCTATGATTAACTGTACTAAAACTGAAACAAAACTAAAGATAACTAAACCAAGATAGGACAATTGGAAAATAAGGGAACAGTAACTGGGAGATTGTTAAGCCCTAATATTGGCTCATTACCACTTAATTGGGGCATATTAGATTAGTAATGTTATTTTATTTATGTCGGCTTTAAGCCATTAGTTGTGATTTAGATT
>JASDQU010739263.1:35562-52083 GCA_032191745.1 Picea mariana | reverse complement strand
GGATATTACAATCCTATCATGAGATGACACATGGGAAATACGTGAATGGTTTATTCATAAGTGACTGGGCATGAGGTGGCGGTTGATTGGTTGTCTAAAATAGTATTATTTAATTGATTTTCGAAGGGAGGTCGACCCACAAATCTCCATAGTCTTGTTGATGTTTGGACAACATCGGGAATACATTCTTCCAGATATGTGTGTGTGTGTGTGTGTGTGTGTGTGTGTGTGTGTGTGTGTGTGTGTGTGTGTGACATGATATTTATAATACAACATATAAATATACTTAATAAATAAGTAGTTACTTATTATCCAAGGGACGCATCCTTTCATGGATGGTCACCATATGTTCTCTATATATGGAACTCTCATCATTGTAATAATACATCAATCTAATATAATCATTTTGTCTTATCATTTTCTATTGTACTTGTGTCTCTGTGCATGGTTATTCTTCTTGTGATCTTGGTTATTAATTTTGCTATTGTTCATAGTTTATGCTTCAATTCATGTAAATTTGTAAAGAAATTGAATGTAATTGAACAAAATTAAACTCCAACATGGTATAAGAGTAGCGTTCTTGAAAGAAGACTATTGCACAGAAATTGACCTTCTACAGCAACTCATCGTACCTTTCCTACAATTTGTTGTTTTGTTGCAACTACAACTCAGGTTAAAGTTTATGCACTCTTCCAACAACCATGGTAAACCATATTTTGGTGGAAGATAGGATTGATGGAGCAGCCAACTTCAGTTCTTGGATATCTATATTGCTCATCACTATAGAAGAGAGTGACCTAATGAAGTATGTTGAAGAAGTTGTACCAGAATCAGCTGATGATACAGAAAAATCTCAATGGAAGAAGAATGATGCAAAATCTAGAAAGATCATCATATATTTTGTGAGAGACCATTTAATCCCTCACATATCCAACTTGAAGACATCCAAGCATATGTACAACGCCTTGAAGAATTTGTTTGAGAGCAACAAAACCAACAGAGCACTTTCCTTGAGACACCAGCTTCAAAATCTCAAGATAATGAAGTCTGATATAGTTACCACCTTCTTCATGAATATTTCAGAGATCATAGGTTAGTTGGGTGCTATTGGTGAAATCATCTCTGATAGAGAACTTATCATGATTACCCTTAATGGTCTTCCAAACCATTGGGATCCATTCATTCAAAGTATCTGTGGGTGATCCAAATTGCCCAATTTTGATTGTTTATGGGCAGATTGTACTCAAGAGGAGACCAGACTTGCAGCTAGAGGCATGCAATGTTCCCATCATGATGAAAATCAATCCCTTGCTACTCATGAAAGGAAAAGAAAAGGAAAAAGAATAGGTTTCGACAAAACATTTAAAGGAAGGAAGTCAGCACCAACTTCTGAACACAAAAAGAAGGACATGTCAAAGATTCAGTGCTTCAGATGTGACAAGTATGGCCACTATGTGAAAATTTTCCCTACATTGAAGAAATGAAAGCAACATGATTCCACTGCTAATGTTGATTCAGAACCACCTTAGAGGAAGTCAAGTAATGCAAGCACGAACAATGAAAATTTCTTCTTCATTTCAGCCCTCTCAGGTATGGTTCCTACTAGTAATGATATTTGGTTGATTTACAGTGATGCTTCCAGACATATGACTGGATACAGAGAACACCTTACAGATCTAGTAGAGAAATAATCTCATTTTCATGTTGTACTTGGTGATGATGCTAGATATACTATGAAGGGAGTTGTATCCACTTCCTTACAATTGGATTCTGGCACCCCGCTCTATTTGGCACCCCTCTTTTTGAGTGATGTATTATTTGTACATGGAATGATAAGGAACCTTGTCTCTATTTCATCCTTAGAGAAAAAAGGCTACAAGGTTTCTTTATGTGATGGAAAGGTTCTTACATGGAACAAGAACTCTATTATGGATTTTTCTCGGGTGATTGGTGTTCGAGAGGACAGATTGTACAGATTTATTTTTTGATAAGTTCAGGCCTTGGTACATGATTCTATCAATTTGAGTGAACTATGGCATAGGAGACTTGATAATTTACATTATAGAGATCTTCCCGCTCTGCGGAAGATGGTGACAGGCCTTCCAAAGATCCATGTTGAACATGGTTTCATTTTTAGAGGTTGTGCTCTTGGAAAGAATGCCAAGGGGTCCTTTCCAAGAAAAGACAGCGGATCCAAGGGGATCTTAGACTTGGTTCATACAGATTTATGTGGACCCATGACAGTTGCTTCCTTAAGTGGATACCTATACTTTGTGATATTAATTAATGACCATTCTTGGAAGACTTGGATTTACTTATTGAAGACAAGGGATTGAGTCCTTACCAGATTTCAGGAGTGTTATCCCCTAGCCTAGGGATAACTAAGGAGATTATGTCTCGAGGCCCATAGGTCCTAGACATGGAATACCGAGAGCCATATCGACTTCAGGATGGCCTTGGATGGCCCATCCTTTTCTTCTTCAGCACCTCCACTTTGTCAGCAGCACTAGCATCCATCACATCGGCCAAGTCCTGCAGCAGAAATGGATCTTTCTCCATGAGGTAATGAGTCTGAGTATCATGGTATGTGTCACTTTGATCCTCGAAACAATTGAATATGTGAATATCATTCCTTTTTCTTCTAACATGTGCTTGGACCTTATGCCTTTCCACTTGACCACACCTGGGGAGAATGAAAATATTCCCTAGTAAGTTGGTTCCCATAGGGTTTGATTTTCCACTGGGGGGATTCATGAAAGGTCATCATCTATTCCCACCATACTTAAAAAAAATTGTCTTTTTCCCGCTCATCCATCCCATTACACTGGCCTGGGTATTGGGTTGGCCAAATATCTAAGGGTTGTACCTTACCTTGTGGGAAGAAGGGGATAAGGCCCAGAGGGTAAAAGTACCTGGAAAAAGATAAAAGCCAAAAGAATGAAACCTTGAGACGCTTCTCCCATGGATCCCCGAGAAAGAAATAAAAGGCTTATCAGCAAGAAACAGAGAGACCCATATAAAAATAATAAATCAAGACCTAGTTGGAGGATAGGGGGTCTCATCACAAGCCAGCCTATTAGGTCCATGGGAATGTAGTGGTATGACACTACCAATAGCTGGTCACCACGCCATGGTAGTGGCTCTTAGTGGCATAGTCAAGAGAAAGGGGGTCTCATCATGAGTCAGCCTTCTCATTCCCATGAAATGCTTGTGGGTAACATTTCCACCACTGGTCACCACGCGAGGGCAGTTTCCCCCAATTAATCTCTTGAAAAGAAAAAGGAATAAAAAATAAGTACAAAAGGAATAAATAGGCTTGGAAACATTTGCATCAATGACAAGTTGCATCTCACCCTCTTCAGAGGCACCCACAGGTAATCCATACATTCCCCTGCTATCACTAAACCCATTTTCCAGACATCCCTTTTCCACCTCATCCACTCACATGGCCTGTATTTGAATTCACCCAAAAACAGCCTATATCCAATGAGCATTAGCCCAATAGGAAATCCTAGCATCCCCTCCAAACTTGGCTTGTAGAATAGCATAACGTCTTTGAGCACTTGTCCAGGCAAAAGGTGTTTCATGCACATGTTTAAATAACTTGATGATTAGATGTGATTGACATTGTTATGATCCTTATGACTTATGAGCCCATGGAGGGAGTATTTGTTGATGTTTCAGGGCAACACCCGATGGACGGGTACATATGGGGAGATGATTATTTCATACCTCCATAGGGATAAAATCCCACCTAATGGATGTTGAGACCCCAGCCAGGGGTAGAGACAGATCAGGGGATTGCACCAGAGAGAGAGGATGATGTTTCGCTAGGAGCAGCCTGGAAGGCCTAAACCCAGGGGGGTTGTACCCTTTCCACCATGATGTAGGCCTTGGAAATCCCATGATGTCACCCAGGTCACCCATGACATCACCCAGCATCTTGGATGTTTTGGAGGCAGTTGTGTGCCAAGTGGCACGTGTGGCAGGTTCCTAAGACCCAAGGAGGCCTAACATTTTTCTCCAGAAGGCCAACGTTTCCCAAAAAGGGCCTAACGTCACCCTAAAAGGGAATGAAATCACCTTTAAAACTTATTTTAGGGTTCAATTATGACATTTAATGTAAAAACTGGATATTATGTGTAACGGGCCATGTCGGCCTTTTTTGACCTAATTATGGTCTTTGTAATTGTATAAATAAGGGGAAAATCACTCTTATTCTTCATCATATTTCACTCACACTTGTGAGGACTGAAATTTTTTCCCTCCTTAGGGTTTCTTGGCTGAAATTTTAGGCGCACTTGTTGAAGGAGGCCTATTTTGGATTATTTTGGCAAATTTCTTGGTGGATGTGTTCAACTAGGGTTCTTCTTGATGAATTTTTTATGTATGTAAGTGATTTTTGTGCAATTATTTTTAATTGAATGGTTATAGTTTAATTTATCTTGCATTTACATTCAAGATTATGAAATTGCTTGATTAAACCCTAGGAAGACTAGAACATGTTATTGTCCTAGCTTCAAAAGATTTCACCTACCAGATCTTGTCAAAAGGCCATTTTTCTTGAAGCATGAGCTAAGGCCTTGCCAATGCAACACCTTAGTATCCATTGCTTCATATTAGCCAATTTTACTCCATCATTGGGTTAAAGAGGGAGGAAATCTACTAAGGCCTAGGGTTACCTACACCTTAGTAGCTATTTTCCCCTAGGGTTTGATAATTGGAGCCTTGGTTTACCAACACTCCAATCTATCATTCTCTCTTGTCTTTGACTCTCTATTATAATTTTTCTTCAACAATTGTTGTTGCATTATTGACTCCATTTTCCCTTAAAGCAATAGTCTAAGTCCTCTCTTGAGTAATTGATTAACACGACCTTCAAAACCTACTCTTTGAGAAACCTACTAACACTTTCTAACCCTATAATAGCCTAACCTACTAAAAATATTGTTTTTGTTACTAAAGTAATCTACAGCCATTAGATGCAGCATTAAAATATCATAAAAGCAATTGAAAAGGTTGATTTATACCTTGTCTTATTTGCTTCTATCAAATGCTAGTATTATGATTTCAATGCTTAATGATTCTTAGTCATTTTGAAGCTATTTTTCAAGGCATTTAATGTGAAGTATTACTCTATAAAGATTGATGTTATAAAAATTTTGTTTACTTCATCATATTCAGAAAAAAAAAAAAAATTCACAAGAAAGTCTGAGGTTTTATGAAGTGCTAACCAGCAAGTGTACTTGCAAATATATCTAGTTTCTTGTTGCTTTGTTCCGAGTAGGTACACTTTGACACATATCATTTCATTGGTTATAAAACCAGACTTTCTGATCAGTGGTGACTTGTGAGAGGGGATATTTATCTAGCCACTTTGACTTTGCCTTCTCAAACCCCCAGGTCACCGGGGACATCTCCCCTAAGCCTACCACCCTAAATAGAAAGAGACATCCTATTGAGGTGACAGTGATAGGATAGTCTCATGTTACGCCAATTTTCTCTCCTTTAAACTTTTCTTCTATCAAAGTATAAATTGTGTGATAACATTTTGGCATCATTGTCGGGGAACATTGAGTCAATTCTCCTCAACACGACACTTTTCGGTAAGCCTTTCCTCAAAATCCTTTACTTTTCAAAGCTTACCTGGTGACTCCACTGAGGGTGATCCCCTCATCCCTTTGATAGTTTCAATAAAATTATATGGAGACTCCACTAACCTTTTCCTAGGTGCCACCTTACTCTCAATTTTTTGATATTTCCAAGTTATGGGATCATGGTGTCCTGGGAACAAGTGGATATGACTATTGATTTCAAAATTCTTCAAGGATACCCAACTTGTTTTGATACAAAATGGTCAAGCAGCCCTCCAATATTTGAAGGGGGCCTCCCAATTCCTCACATTGTAGAATTTTTGAAGTATATAAGCGAGATATAATTGAGAGGGGGGGATGTTTTGGTAAAATTATTCATACTCTCTCTACCATGTTTTTTGCAAGATTGGTTCAAAGGTTGTTGCGAAGATAGGGGTATATCATCTTTAATACACCTCATCATTAGGTTTATTGACTTTGCCAAACCACATTGCCAAACGTATGAAGATGCCCTTCAAAATCTCACAATAGCCTTAGAGGACGAAGGATTCACCATTGAGATTGTAGAATATCTCAAGGATGTATATCATGCTCAATACCAAGAACCTTCTGATATGAAAGAAGAGATTTATGAAGGAAATTGTCAACTCCTTGAAGAGGAGTAGGATTTCTCCCACGATTTGATAGAATGCAGTGAAACTAAAGAAGTGAATTATGAGGATGAAGCATTGGTAATCACTCCTCCATCCGAAGAAGCTCTCCAAGATCCTATCTCTCCTACACAAGATGAATAGAATGAGGCGAGTCATTTTCCTTTCCAATTTTTTTATGATACCTTATTCTGTGATTCAGACAGTGAAGAAGAAATGGAACCCCTGGACAAGCTAGAATATGTAGAGGCAAGTCTTCCTTTTGATGAAGATATCCAAATACTTGAAGCTCCTGCACAGGAAGAAGTAAGCAAGGTGAGTTACTTCCCTTTCCAAATTTTTAATGATTCTATATATTATGATGTGGAAAGTGAAGAAGTGTTGGATGTTCTAACCCCTTCATGTTATGATGAAGATGATGATTTTGTTGATAATATTGAAGAATTCATACATGTTGGGAAGCGTAATTGGGATATTATTGGATATTATGGGGACCCCATTCATGACATTAAGGGTCATGTCCAAAATTTGCCTTTATTGTTATCACATGAAGTTACTAATGAATTTGACATTTGGCAACAAGAACATGACATGATTACCAATTTTATTCAAACACCCAAGGATGACTTGATGCTATGCTCTCCTAATAATTTTTGGTCATACCTTGAGGAATTTGATGATTGTTCCTTTGAGAACTTAGATTTATTCTATGAAGAAAATTGTCAACCATCGTTGTGCTCAGATCTTGATAAAAGTGGGGAAGTTCCTTGCCTAAAGTAGTGTTCTTTTGATAAGTTTTTCCACCTCCCTTTGATTACTTCACCTCGCTATGTCACTAAAGGTATGGTTTGGAAACATGTCCCTTATCCCAAGTCTTTTGTAGGAAAAAACCTCATTTTGGATTTTAGGAGAAGGTTGAGTACCTGAAGAAGAAGTTGTTATCACAGTTTTCCAAATTCCCCTTAATAAATTGTCGGTCATCCTTCTGGTTCTTTCTAATCCCTTCCCAGACCTCATATTGTGAAGATTTCCAAGGTAGCTAATCTTCAGACTCTTTGAGTCAGTCTATTGGACCTATGAATTTTCACAATCCCTTTCTGAGATGGATTGAGCACTCTCCTGAAAGTATGACTTGGCATGATTTGTTCCCTCCCTCCCGCCTCCATGAGCTAGACTTTATGATTTCCGGTGATATAGTACATTCTCTAACTGATGTTATTTTTGTGCTTAACTTATCATTGTTTTGGTTTATGATGAAGCACAGAGGCAGGTGTTGTGAAAAATTTCTAGGGTGGTTTCATTAGTTATTTGATTACGCCTAGTATTCAACCAACAGGTAAGTAGAGGTAAGTAGGTAGGCATTTGCATTTCATTGTATATACCATTTCATTTCATGCTAGAATAGTGTGTATTTCCATTTGTACATATTCTTTCTTTCATTTTCTATATATATATATATATATATATATATATATATATATGAGTCGAGGGTGATATCACCACTCCAAATTATTACTAATAGTCTTATGTTGAGATCAAGCAGGTCATGCCATATATGTTGAGGTTCTCATGCACTCTACGGTGAGCACATGTCCCCGAGTTGGAGCCAGATGTTATCCCCTAGCCTACGAATAACTAAGGAGATTATGTCTCGAGGCCCACAGTTCTTAGACATGGAGTACCAAGAGACAGATCGACTTGAGCAAGGTCCGGGAGGGCCCATCCTTTTCTTCTTCATTGCCTCCAATTTGTCAACAACAATAGCATCCATCACATCGACCTAGTCCTGCAGCAGAAATGGATCTTGCTCCATGAGATAATGAGTCCAGGTATCATGGTATGTGTCACTCTGATCCTCGAAACAATTGAATATGTGCATTTAATTCCTTTTGATTCTAACATGTGCTTGGACCTTATGCCTTTCCACTTGACCACACCTGGGGAGAATGACAGGATGCCCTAGTAAGCTGGTTCCCATAGGGTTTGAGTTTCCACTAGGGGTATTCATGAAAGGTCATTGTCTATTCCCACCATACTTACCACTTTTCTTCCTTTTCCCGCTCATCCATCCCATTACACTGGTCCAAGCATTAAGTTGGAAAAATATATAAGGTTTGTACCTTACCTTGTGGGAAGAAGGGGATAAAGTCCCAGAGGCTAAAAGTAGCTAGAAAAAGATAAAATCCAAAAGAATGAAACCTTGAGATGCTTTTCCTAGGGATCCTCGAGAAAGAAATAAAAGGATTCTCTGCAAGAAACAGAGGGACCCATAAAAAAATATTAAATCAAGACCTATTTGGAGGAAAGGGGGTCTCATCACGAGCCAACCTATTAGGTCCATGGGCATGTAGCGGTATGACACTACCAACAGTTGGTCATCATGCTAGGGTAGTGGATCTTAGTGGCATAGCCAAGACAAAGGGGATCTCATCACGAGCCAACCTTCTCATTCACGTGAAATGCTTGTGGGTAACATTGCCACAACTAGTCACCATACCAGGGCAGTGTCCCCCAATTAGTCTCTTGAAATAATAAGAAATAAAAAATAAGGATAAAAGGCATAAATGGGTTTGGAAACATTTTCATCCATGACAAGGTGCATCTCACCCTCTTCAGAGGCACCCATAGGTAAGCCATACATTTCCCTGCTATCACTGCACCCATTGCCCAGACTGCCCTTTGCCACCTCATCCACTCACATGGCCTGGATTTGACTTCACCTAGAAACATCCCATATCCAATGATCATTAGCCCATTAGGACGTCCTAGCATCCCCTCCAAACTTGGCTTGTATAATAGCATAACGTATTTGAGCACTTGTTCGGGCAAAAGGGGTTTCATGCACATGTTTAAATAACTTGATGATTAGATGTGATTGACATTGATATGATCCTTGTGACTTATTATCCCATGGAGGGCATACTTGTTGATGTTGCAGGGTCACACTCAATGGACAGGTATTGTTGGAAGCAGGCCAAAGCATAAATCAAGGTGATTTTGGGAAAGAAGGCATGCACAAGGAAAGCAACAGCTGGAAGGAATAACAACATGTGTGCATGCATGGAAGACCTAACGATGTTAGGGTTAGGGTTTTGGTAATGTATTGTAATGGTTGAAGAGCCATAAATGTAGAAATATAGTTACCTAGGTCTCATAGGGAGGGTTGTTGTAGTGAGTTGATAGAGATATAGAGAGACAAATACAAAGAAGCTAAGTAATATTTTGTTGTATGACCTAGTTTTGTAATTTGTTGAGCTAGAGAGGACTGAGGAGGGTAGATCTTGAGGTTTAGATCGCAGGTTGGGGGGCCTAGTGCAATCTAGTCAGCCTCATAATAGATCTTAACCCTACTAAGAAGAGTTGTAAAGTGTGTGGCATTGTTGGGACCGAACAAATATAATAAAAGAGTTAAGATCCATATCTTTGTGAACGTAGACCAGGGGGGTGAACCACGGTAACACATGTGTTATATAATTGAATGCATGTATTTCTTTATTTTCTTCAGTAGTTATTGATATGCTAGATGAATGTGTTGTTATATTTCCTGCGTAATCATAATGGCAGTGTATTGCACCAATAAGTTATAATAGATCCATGAGTGTACATTTCTCAGATTCTCCACTCAATCCTAGGCTGCAAGCACATGAGTATTGTAGCCACCCATTAAGACTATCTCGGGTGAGACGGTGCAGTGCACCCTATGCGTTGTGTTTCCTTCTGGTTTACTAGGAGGGCCAATAGTTTTAGAGGCTTTGTTGGAAACCCGATAGACATGAACCCTGGGTCACCAAATACAAAATCAGATAGGATATATGAGTAAGGATAACCAACAAATGGTTTTTTTTTCATTGGTAGGAACATTAGAGGATTGAGTAGAAGAGATATGTTGAAGATCTGTTAAAAGATACATAAATTTTGTGGGAGGCGGAGTAAGAGAATATTAAAGCAGAGAAGAAAGCAATGAGCCACTAAAAGGGGATGTTGAGACCGTGGAATCCAACAAAATCAGATATTGAAAGTTGGCTAAAAATGAAAGAGTTGGAGTTTGTACAGAAAGATAATAGAAACCCTAGAGTAACACCCCGCAAATATCTTGAGAAACACGTGTTTACTGATTTACACAAAGTTTTTTTCTATGATTTTCCACACTTATTGTAGGAGTGGATACTAAGGTTGAAGGATAATCATGCAACAAACTGGATCTGACAATTAGAGTGGACCCCGGTACAGATTTAGCAGTTACAGCAGGTGAACAACAAATTCACCCTCGCAGTAGATTTTTGGCTCAACAGTATTGTGGCAGTCTTTATAACAGAGTTTGTAGTAGATACAGGGAGGTCGTACAGTGCAATGGAGAAATATTTTCTACGTGGACCTTGAGGAAGGTACACTAGATCATTGTATACTTCTATTAATATACTACTATACAACAAAGGTGTAATGAAAATGGAGTCAGACAGCTAAAACATCCCTGCGTGCATGGGGGAAGGGGGGAAGCACTGAAAGAAAGAGGAGAAATGCAAGGAGGAAAGGATAAGGGAAAGAAGGAGGAACCCTTGGACCCAATCATGATGGATGACAACTAGATCAATCGGATCATGGCGACAGCTAGAAAGACACACAGTGAAGTACCCTACCAATACAAGGTGAATACCAAGAAGAGAGTCATAGCCGCGAGGGAAGGCTTGGCGAGCGACGAGGAAGAGGTAGAGGATCTTCAAGCTATGGAGAAGATTGAGGAAATCTTGCGGGAAACATATGAAAGGAATATGAGAGGTCCAAGAATGGGAATATAAGGCAGAAATCCTATCCATATTAATGTCAGTGTGGAACCCATAAACTCAGGTGCGACTAATACACCAAAGAGAACACCATCGTTTAGACAATCGAATTTTGGGAGAAGAAAAACAGCAAGAAGTGCATCTACACAAGGAATAACAAATGGAGGAGCCAGTTCAGGCAGCACTAGTCAATTATCTACACCATGCAGAGGTATTAGTTTGGCATTCAGAATGGTGGGACATGATCCCACCATCAGGTTACCAGAATTTAAAGGAGAAGCATCGAAGGACCCGGAAAAACATGTGTTCATCTGTGAGAAGATTTGGGAAGAAAAACAGATCACAGACTAAGATACTAGACTGGCACAGCTAGCGATTACACTAAGGGATCACACACTGGATTGGTATATGAGTTTAGCTACAAACAATCCACTAGGGACAACCAGAATAATTGCAGACATCAAGAAATTGTCGATAAGCGAGTTCTAGAAGCGAAGTTCAGAAGATCAGTACATGAACGAGATGATCGAAATTAGACAAGAACCAGGAGAATTCGTATGGGATATTGACCAGAGATTCAAGCAACTGAAGGGAAAATTGAAATATCTCATGACTGATATGCAGCATAGGCACCTATTCGTCAATTCACTACTACCTCACTTAAAATATCCATTGTGACAACAGAAGTTTCAGACGCAAGTAGAAGCTCTGCAGGCAGCAACTGGAAAAAAACCAGTATCAGTAGACAAACCCAGCGATCAAAGAACTGAAGGAGGATTTGAATAACTTAATGTTCCAGCTAAACCAGAATAAAAGTAAGGACAAATGGGAAGTCGTTTGGTGTACTACATGTAGGAAGGAAGGGAACCACAAGAAAAAATGTCCAACATTCGCACAGTATATGGCAGCAGGAATTCCAAATCCGTTACCAACAAGAGGAATATGGTGCGAAATCTATAAGAAACCTGGCCATGATCCATATCACTTCCCAATGATGTAGAAATACCAAATAGTCCCTAAGAGTTCATATTGCAACTTTTGCAAGTTAGTGGGCCACGATGACAAAGATTGTAGAACTATGGATTTGATGCGAGAAAGGACATCAGATGCATATAGAGTGTAGGTAGAAATGATGACTGGGCAAGCCACACCACAATTTAATCAAGTTCCATCCCCATAAAACACTACATAGCAGTAGTATAATACTGCACAACAACCATATAATACCACGCAGCCATAGTACAACACACCGCAACCTCAGTACAATACCACGTAGTATAATTAGGTGCATCATTATAACGCACCGAGAGGAGATCGAGCGGGCTACAAAGGTGGAGGATGAGTGAGAGGAGGTTTTTGAAGAGGTAGAGGACGTTGTCACCAACTGGGACATTATGCAAAGGAATTTCCACTACCACCAGCAACTTGTATGTATTGTCACACATCAGACCATGATACGGAGGAATGTTCGGCATTATTGGTAAAGCTTCAGGAAAAGAGGAACCAAAACAACTAGAATGTTCAGTGGATTTCAGCTGAAGCAAGGGACAAAGGACGGAACATCAACATAGTTACTCGCGGAGGAGCTAAAACAGGAAACGACGCAGTCCGACAAGAGCTAGTACAACACCAGTGGGTGAAGAAGAACGTCGAACCAAGGAAGCAGTTCGATGCACAAAATGAGAAGGAGATATTTAAGCAAGCCAGACAATAATTTCAGAAGGAAGACATGGCATCGACTTCAACAGCGCAGCAAAGTAAGGAAGCGCCAGAGTACGAGATGCCTTCATTATTGGATCATACCAATGAAATGCAACCCATGGGAAAAGTAAGTACAATCAAAGGCTTTTTGCAATCATGTGTAAAAGTATTAAATGATCCATCGTCTGTCAAAATATTGCAAAACATATTAGAAAGATGTAGTATAGAAATGGAAGGAAAAGTATAACAAAAAATAGTCAATCACCTACATACAAGGAGAAGAACAAGTAAAAAATTAGTCGAATTACAGCAGGCAATGGAGAAGTGGGACGCATTGGAATTAATATGTGAGCAGGATAAGCTCGAGCCCCAAGAGGAGAGGGAGCGCATGAATGGATTGGAATGAAACGTGGTTGGAACTTGTGAGAATATTCCAAAGACCGCGCAGAGGGACGAACTCACAGCAGCAGAGAAAATTGATCAGATTGTGCAGGAAATCGATCAATATCAAAAGGAGATTGAGAATCTACATGAGTAGCTCACACCTACCACTCCACCAGAGGTAAGGGAGAAAAGGAAGCATGAGGCAACAGAGAAGCTACAGGAGATAGAGCAACAGGTCCTCGCAGCATCAAACTTGTTCGATCAAGCAACATATCTTTGGACAAAGCTAGAAGAGGATCAGCAAGTCCAACAGTGGGACAAGGAAGAAGAAAGGATAAGCACAGCTATCAAGGACCTCAAGAAGAGGCAGAAGAAAATGTCCATCACTGAGTGCATCAAAGGGGCGCAAGATATGAAGAAACTACAGGCAGAACTCACCACTGTGCAAACACTGAAAAGGGAGCGTCAGGATCAAATGGAACCGCTTCAAGAGCGAATAGCAGAAGTCATTGCACAAGCAGAGGAAGCCAAGACACATATAGCACAGACCCAGGCAGAGTGCGCAGGATTGATCAGTGACGAATTACAGTCCAAATAGTAGACACACTCAAGGAGAAGACCTCATAGGTGCAAACACAAGTAGTGGAGCTCAAGGAGAAGTTCTAGACAATCATCAAGGAGATCGACGAAGTGCACAAAGGTTAGGTGGCTCGGGACGAGCCACATGTCAGTGTTATGGGCCTGTTGGAAGCAGGTCAAAGCGGAAAGCAAGGCGATTTTGGGAAAGGAGGCATGCACGAGGAAAGTGATAGTTGCAAGGAAGAACAGCACGCGCGCATGCATGGAAGACCTAATGATGTTAGGGTTAGGTTTTTAGTAATGTATTGTAATGGCTGAAGAGCCATAAATGTATAAATATAGTTACCTAGGTCTCATAGGGAGGGTTGTCGTAGTGAATTGATAGAGATATAAAGAGACGAATATAAATAAGTTATGTAATATTTTGTTGTATGATCTACTTTTGTAAGCTGTTGAGATAGAGAGGACTGAGGAGGGTAGATCTTGAGGGTTAGATTGCAGGTTGGGGAGCCTGGTGCGATCTAGTCCGCCTCATAATAGATCTTAACCTGACTAAGAAGAGTTGTAAAGCATGCGGCACTATTGGGACAGAACGAATATAATAAAAGAGCTAAGAGCCAGATCTTTGTGGGCGTAGCCCAGGGGGGTGAAACACAGTAACACCCGTGTTATATAATTGAATGCATGTATTTTTTTATTGTCTTCAGTAGTTATTGATATGCTATATGAATGAGTTGTTATATTTCCTATGTAATCATAATGGCAGTGTATTGCACCAATAAGTTATTGTCCTAGCTTCAAAATCTTTCACCTACCAAATCTTGTCAAAAGGCCATTTTTCTTGAAGCATGAGCTAAGGCCTTTCCATTGCAACACCTTAGTATCCATTGCTTCATCTTAGCCAGTTTTACTTCATCATTGGGTTAAATAGGGAGGAAATATACTAAGGCTTAGGGTTACCTACACCTTAGTAGCTAGTTTCCCCTAGGGTTTGATAATTGGAGCCTTGGTTTACCAACACTCCAATCTATCATTCTCTCTTGTCTTTAACTCTCTATTATCATTTTTATTCAACATTTGTTGTTGCATTATTGACTCCATTTGCCCTGAAAGCACTATTCTAAGTCCTCTCTTGAGTAATTGATTAACACAACCTTCAAAACCTACTCTTTGAGCAACCTACTAACACTTTCTAACCCTAGAATAGTCTAACCTACTAACAATATTGATTTTGTTACTAAAGTAAGCTACAGCCATTAGATGCGGCATTAAAATCTCATAAAAGCAATTGAAAAGGTTGATTTATACCTTGTCTTATTTGCTTCTATCAAATGCTAGTATTATGATTTCAATGGTTAATGATTCTTAGTCATGTTGAAGCTATTTTTTGAGGCATTTAATGTGAAGTATTACTCTATAAAGATTGTTTTGTAAATTTTTTGTTTACTTCATCATATTCAACAAATTTATTTTCTCAAGAAAGTCCATGGTTTTATGAAGTTGTAACCAGCAAGTGTACTTGCAAATATATCTAGTTTCGTGTTGCTTTGTTCTGGATAGGTACACTTTGACGCATTATCTTTTCATTGGTTATAAAACTGGAATTTATGATCGGTGGTGACTTGTGATATGGGACCTTATCTAGCCACCTTGACTTTGCCTTATCAAACCCCCAGGTCACCAGGGACGTCTCCCCTAGGCCTACCACCCTAAATAGAAAGAGACATACTATTGAGGTGGCAGTGATAGGATAGTCTCTCGTTATGCCAATTTTATATCCTTTAACCTTTTCTTCTATCAAAGTACAAATTGTGCGATAACAAGGAGTACATAGCACAGGTCGAAAACCTGACCGGAAAGAAGATCAAAGTGTTGAGATCAGATAATGGAGGAGAATACACCTCCTAGGATTTCAATGATTTATGCATTGAAGTAGGGATCAAGAGGGAGTACATTGTTTCTTACAACCCTAAACAAAATGGGGTCTAATAGAGGGAGAACAGATCTATTGTTGATGCATTCAAGGCAATGATTCATGATCAAAATTTACCCATGTTTCTGTGGGCAGAAGCATCCATGATTCTAGTGTATGTTTAGAACAGAAATCCTCATAAGAATTTAAGGAACATGACTCCAGAGGAGGCCTTCACTGGAGTGAAGCCCAAGGTTGGACACTTTAGGATATTTGGGTGTCCAGTATACATTCATATACCCAAAGATAAAAGGACCAAGCTAGACCCTTCAGGTAGAAACAATACATTTGTGGGGTACAGTGAGTCTTCAAAGGTATGTCGGATCTACTTCCTTGGTCAGAGACAGATTGAGGTGAGCAGAGATGTTATCTTTGAGGAGGAGGTAGACTTCATGAGATCTATAGGATCTCACATGGAAATTGATAGTGAGAAACAAGAAGAGATGGTGCCTTCTCCCCCTCACCCTCCAGCAGCTCAGAGGGAGATAGTTGAGCCTATTGATCCCATTGATCATGTAGCTCCAATTGATGTTCCCAGAGATATTGTAGTAGGTCAAAAGAGACCTAAATGAGCTCCTCAAACTCTGCAAGAGGCAAAATGACATGCAGCTCCTCGTGGTACCTTCCGAGAGAGAAAGATACCTCAAAGATATTTGTAGCACCACTTTTCACTCACTACGGTGTAGGTGTTACTACATGGAATAACAACATTCTCACTCATAATTAATCACGTGCATTCAAAACAAGTTAAACACATTCAACACAGAGTAATGATACGATTTACTACCATCATCAACAATCAATACTATTTAACATCAATTCATATACACAACAGAATACATGATGATTATAATACACAG